>SRMA01025229.1:0-29622 GCA_007224835.1 Danionella cerebrum | reverse complement strand
ATAGACTGTAAACCATAGACTGTAATTATTGACTATGCAGGACCACCTTTGGTCATTGGAGATCCCTGTGTGTGTTATACGTCAAACCACTGTATATGAATGGATATAAAGTTATGGTGGATAATAATAATAATTTTATAGGGTATATAATTTTTTATTGTTATTATTATTATTTTTTTTGACAGTTGTGTGCTAATCTTTACACGATGGATGATAACCACAATATCCAATCACAGACTTGGGTCTAAATACCAATCACAGCAGATTTTCTTCCATTGTTTACTTGCCGGTTTTATGTCCTCAGGGCCCTGTGAACCTGCTGTTGTTTGCATTGGCGTGTGGCGTTGTCCTGGCAGGTTCTTTCCTAACAGCCTATTCAAAGATCTGAGGTTGACAACTGTTGTATATCACCACTGGATGGCGATGGAGGATCAGGTTTTAAATCAGCTCCTTACAAAACCATTCACTGAAAAATCAGATCACCCTTGGACGTGTCTCTGTGGTTGTCTGGTTTTCCATGAAACTAAAAGTGCAGTTTTCTGCTGTTGAATGTCTGTAATTTAGCTTTTCTGCAAGTTCATCTGTGTTTCATTAAAACGTGTCCACCATTGCCTGTAATCGTAGCTTTTCATTTTATATAGCAGTGTTAGTGTACTAACAACTGGTTAAAAACAAATATTTCAAAGATAATGACAACAATTAGAAGCCCACCTAGAGCAACATGGGAAGAACTGGTTCTCAAAGCATGGGACCAAGAACACAATTGTTAAGCTAAACTATGAAGAACTGAAAACCTCAGGAAATGTTTTCTATTTCTATTGCTCGTCATGCAATACCATTAAAGGTACTTTGAATTGGAACATGGAAATCATTGGCAGCCATGTGATCTTAAGCATTATTTGATCAGATGTAATAATTTTCTTTAATTTGCAATCATAATAATAATAATAATATATTTAAATTATTGACATCTTTCAAGCCACCCAAGGACACCTTACAAATGGTAAAATAATAATATAAATATGTATACATGGTATATTGCTAGAAGAAAGCCATGCAAGTGCAGGAAAAAAGTGACACGCTTACAATACAGCAAGCGGCTCAGCAACAAGCCTTCCAAACAAACTTATTTGGAGCGATGAGACAAAAATTTAACTTTTTGTTACATTTGGAGAGGAGTCAACAAGGCCACTGTGAAACATCGAGGCTGGATGTTTTGAGGATGTTTGTCCAAAAACATCCGTGGGTACAAGAGCTGTGGTATGTAAACTTTCGATCATGGTCATTATGATTTAAAGAGAGTAAATGCAGTTGTTTGACCCAAAAAATGGTTTCACGGAACCACTAAGCAGTGAAAAAAAAGTTTTGGTATCATTAATATTTTCTGAAAACATTTAACTCTAAATTTAAATTTAACTCTATGTACTTGGTCTCTCACTGAGTAACTTTATTTAGTTATTTATTTAAGCAAAGCCACAAATTACCAGCTTCAGTATGCAACAATATAATAATAAGCATGGTTAACACCTCAGAAACACAGCCTAAAGAAATAAACACTAACTTTTCAATAATTGTTTAAATTTGAACTGCAGTTGGGTAAAAACATTGGCTTTAGCTTTAAGAAAATCCTTTCCCTTGCAGGGTGTCCATGAAAATAATTCTAGCATGCACTGAAAAACGTAACTTTTACTTAAGTTTCATTTTGCAAGAATTTCCACACGTTTAAGGGGATTTAAAACGTGACAAATTAGGTAAAACATAACAATTAGAATCGGAATTGAACTTTTATTTGAACTGAATTGAAAATTTTATTTGATTTTTCTTTGGAATTGAAATTTTAATTGAACGGAATTGAAGAATTCGGAGTACAACCAACAAATGCTTATGATTTTGCCTGTACCAATTTGTTGAGTAAACTCATACTCATATTAATCTGATGTAATTGATAGCATTGAGTAAAAACTATTTGCCAATTTCATTGTATGAAGCTTGTTATTTGTAGTGATCATTATTCAATTATATATATGCTATATGGGTGGCACAGTGGGTAGCACTGTGGCCTTCAAGTTAGAAGGTTGTAACGGAGCCAGAGGCTTGCCAGTGACCTTCGTGAAAGGAGTTTGCATGTTCTTTCTGTGCTAGCGTTGGTTTCATGATTACTCCCTCACAATTCCAAAAACATCCAGGTTAATTGAATAATCTAAATTCCCCTTAAGTGTGAATGAATGTTGCCCTGCGATGGACTGGTGACCTGTACAGGGTATACCCCCACCTCTCACTCAATGTGCGCTGGAGATAGGCACCAGCAGACCCCCGTGACCCCATAAAGGGGATAATGAATGAATATATGCTATATTTTTCTGTGGCAACATTCTTGATATTTTTTTTAAATATGAAGCTGACAATAAATGATATACCTTTTTAATTTAGTTTTATTTACAAAGCAATAAAATCTTGTTTTTTGTAGTTTGTGATGTAGCTTTCTAGAAAGTGGATGTGACTAAAATACTTAGTCTCTGGCGTTAGCAGGGCGTGAGGACTTTCTGACGTTCTTGTTGTCTCAGCTGATCCGGCTTCGGGACACTGACAGCTGAATCATTCGAGCTGGAGCTCCTGCTTGGAGCAGAACATCCTGAAACCTCTTTCTACCAACACTGTGTCACATAAACCGGCGACATTTCATCATGGATAAGTGGGAATCGAATTAACCATGCGCTATCATTTGTTCCAATGGATACGCATTCGCATCGTGCTGGAAGTGGCGGGGATACTTTGATTCGGTTTTGTGCGTCGCTTTTGAACGTCTGTCACTGCTGGAGGCGATATTCTGCTGTTAGAAAATACTTGATTATAGCTCTCGTGGGGTTAATTTGTTTGCTTTTCACCATTCGCGAGAGTCACTCGTCTCATGACAAACGGCC
This sequence comes from Danionella cerebrum, assembly GCA_007224835.1. Classification (NCBI taxonomy): domain Eukaryota; kingdom Metazoa; phylum Chordata; class Actinopteri; order Cypriniformes; family Danionidae; genus Danionella; species Danionella cerebrum. Next base: position 26,701 of record SRMA01025229.1, on the reverse strand, counting down.
TGAAGTGTGGACTAGAAATAGTGTATACACGCCTGACCAGGAGGTCAACGAGTCCGTGAGCCCGACGAGGTGTAATGTAGTTTATATAACTCTCAAATCCAAGCGGCACAAACCCGCCATCCTCAGGGGCACGGTGCGACCCAAACTCCGGAGGAAGAAAGTGCTTGGGACGGCAGAAAAAGAGCAGGATTCGAGGATTGACGCCCATCATTCTAAAGAACAACTTCCATTTGGGGACTTGGAATATTCGTCGATACGGATTTACAGTGAACGAGCTCCTCCGTGGTTCAGCGACGATGACATCACCGCCATGCGCTTTCTAGCGGAGAGTAAAATTACGGAAATTGCCGAAGTCTCACTTCGTGGGATTTCTGCTTTAACTGTGTTCAAAAGTGAGACTAACGGAGCCAACGGCTGTCAGAACTGCAGCGGTGTCATAAAACGACCCTTGGACATGAGTGAGGTGTTCGCCTTCCATCTGGACAGGATCCTGGGACTCAATAGAACATTACCAGTGGTCACCAGAAGATTCCTTTCTGTTGCAGGTGCTACATTTGTTTCAAATGGAATCCTGTGCCCAACGAAATAGGCAAATGGAAATTGTATTTCTCTATTTAAAATTAGCATTTCCCATTACATATGTTCAAATTTTGATGCAAATGAATTATAAATTAATAAATATAATTTACATTTGACATTCACAGGTGCAAGCAAAAGGCATAAACATTTTGACTGTAAATAGAGAAGTAAGTTTTTTTATATTGCATTGCTGTTTGCATATTGAATTTCAATTTCATTATTTCACTATATATTAGACTTTAATTAAAATGTGTTACAATGCAAAGTTAAGATTTTTTTTTAAATATTGTCCTATCCGTTTATACTATATAACAGGAAGTTAGATCACAACAGGGAATGTACAAGCTTTCAATGAAGTTGCCAACAAACATTTCGTCTTTCTGTTTAGCAGTTAGTTTTTTAGCTTAATAAAGCAGTGTTTTCTGTTAAATCTTCTTAAACCTTGCTTCCAGAGTCTTCTGTAATGGGGTATTGTTAATATTTCAATAATGTCTCAAAATGTTTGTGGAAATCGGTTTCCTCCAAATATTCAAATTGACCAATCAAACAGTACTTAAATTTTGATTTTCGATAACCAAATGAACCGGTTTTGACAAACATGATGAGTGATGTAACCTTTTTTGTGTTAACTGTGTGAATGTAATGTGAATTCTGAGTTATATTTATTCATTGTACATTTCACTAAATCTTTTTAGCTCCTAAAGAAATTTATTTGTTTGCTCTGCATCAAGTTGTCTTGATTGGTTTAAAATATTGACAGTTTATGGTTTTGCTGTATTTTCATTATTTTGCAGATGGCCAACCTTGTCCAGTGGTTTTATGGGACCCTACTTTAAGTCGAGTAGCAGATAAACTCTCAGAAAATTTGAACTGGGGACTTTATCAAGCTTCTCTCAGACACAAATGCTGGCATCGGGGTGTTACACCAAAACCAGAGTGGCGCTGCACCAGCATCCAACACCATGAATGGAGCAAGCTGGTGCTCTTTGATTTCCTCATGCAGGTACACCTTTGTCAAAAAAAAAAACACCCACTAGGCACTCAAATGCCCGTGTAACTTTTAGTAATTGGGACATTTTGTCTTCTTGAAATAACCTTTTTTTTCAGTTGCAACTGAAATAATAGTTATTCATGTGCTTAAAAATAATACCAGACATTACTTCATTTCAGATTTATGAGCGTCTGGATAAAAACTGCTGTGGATTTAAGCCTCGTCCAGAAGACACATGTGTTGTGCTTGGTCACCATGATCATTGCCAAGACAAGAGCATCATCGAGCTGACAAACATCTTGCACCGCAGAGATGATCCTCGCAACCTGATTTTCTTCAACAACAAAGGCTACTTTGATCGCGACGAAGGGAATCTGGACTTCGTGTTACTGGAGGGAATCAAAGAGTGAGTAAAAATAAGCATAAATCTATGTCCTTGCATTAAGAAAAAGCGTTTAGATTTTTTTATGTGCTTTTTTGTATTGCGGATTTGTAAATGTGCTAGAAGTGTAAACATACAGGTAAATGGATTGACAATATCTATCTGTCTCAATGACAGGCAGTCGACTACTACCGGCTGGTGCAGAAGCTGCACCGGGATGAAGTCCAGTCAGCAATGTATCTTGATGGTCATACCATCAAGTTCAATGACAATTTATCCGACAACGTGAAATTGGAATTTCACAATGCAATTTCGGATTTCCCTCCAAATGATAGCTTAGCTGGAGTGAGCTTTGATCTGCGATATCACCTGATATGTACAACTTGAGCAACCAGAGTAGAGAGGTCATATGCGTGAGTTTTTTGATCACTCAATATAAAGCAAATGTAGATTTTTTTTAAAAACGTCAATGTTGCTATAAAGTAGATTAGAGAGCACCCTGTTGTGGTGTTTATTATTTATGGGTGTCATTGTGAATTTTTTGATTTTTAAACAATCCTGTTTTGTGGTCGGGCTCGTAACGGAAACAGTCAGGGCCTGGCCCTTCGCAAGTAGTAGTGTTACTGCCCCTTTATCTTTCATACCCTATATCCTTTTCAAACACCAGGATCAAATCCACATAGATTCAGAGAGGGACTAGACACAAACTAGTTTTTATGCAATAAAAACATCCAAGTCTAGTTTTTATGATAAACAAAGATTTTGGTCATTGTCTCATTCCTGCAGTTGGTTTGTGATTGCTAAAGCTAAGATACTAAGAATTAATTTTACAGAGGGCACATGTCTGAACCCTCGGTAAGTTAACACCTCTACACCACGACCAAAGACGTAGGCAGATATCTATGGCAAAAATTTGACACGTGCTGTCTGTGCTGGTATTCTGCTGGCAACGGCATATATATGATACCTCTGGGAACCCAGCTCACTTGTTAAATAACATAAATCTGAATAAAGGATGGCCCACAGCACTGTCATTTAAATTACTTCTGTGTATGACATACAGTCAGTTGCAAAACAGCTTGGTTCGAAAAGCATAACAAGAAGACATGCAGTTCTGGTTATTTCTTTAATATTGTTTTCCTTTCAGGGTACCAGAAGTGTCTGTGTCGGTCTTGAGGTCTCAGCGTCTCCGAGAAAAGCTTCTGCAATCACTGTTTCTTGACCAGCTGTACTGGGACAGTCAGGGTGGCCGTCAAGGCATTGAGAAACTCATTGACGTGATTGAGAGACGAGCCAAAGTCCTGCTCACGTACATCAACGCCCATGGGATTAAAGTAGTACCCATGGACTCTTGACAGAAGTGTAACTTTCAAAGTGTAAGGTGAAACCTCATCCTTTTAATGTTTTTAAATATTTTGGAAAACTGCAGGGTTGACATTCTTTTGATCGAAAGAAAGTGTTGTTTGTTGAATTTGTAAAATGGTGTCAATTATAAGTTCAGAATACATGATATCAATGTTTTCCAGATTTTTTTTCGTTCACTGACATTCCACTAGTTTAAGTCAGTGACCACTCGCTAACGATTTCCACAGTGCTCACACCACAGATCTTTGCACGAAAGATCGGTGACGAGGATTTTAACAATGCATGACTTTAGAAAGAATTGCGTACAACTTTGTCCCATATCTGCAAACTACTTCTCGCAAACAAACAAATTAGGATTATAATTAGGGACTCATGATAACATTTTTTGAAAACCAATATCGATAACCAATATCTTTCAGCTCTTAAAGGCTGATACTGCTAACCGATAACAAGCATTCATTCATTTTCCAACCCGTTTATTCCCATTTTGAGGTCAAGGGGGTCTGCCGGTGTCTGTCTCCAGCCCAGACTGGGCGAGAGGCAGGAGTACACCCTGGACAGGTCACCAGTCCATTGCAGAGCAATATATATTCACAAATTTACACCTAAGGGAATTTAGATTATTCAATTAACCTAACAGAATGTTTTGTGATTGTGGGGGAGACTGGATTACCCAGAGGAAACCCACACAATCACGGGGAGAACATTCAAACTCCTTCCAGGAAGGTCACTCTTCAGTGCTACCCACTGTACCACCTGCCGATAACAAACAATATCTCAAAAGATTGTGACATCAATAGTATCAAAAAAACAAAAGCAATTGCATCTTAACTAGAAAAAAACACAAATCACAAAAGTAGCGACGGCTATGCATTATGAACCATGGCTCCAAGTGATTTTTCAAATAAGTAAAACAACACTGTAAAGTGAAATTCACGTTTTATATTCGTTCGACATTCGCTTTCTCTGGGACATTCTAGGCCAATAAAACAACATTAAAGACAGAATAAGATTCTCTGTGAGAAGTCAGTGTTTGTCAGCATAAAACGATTATTCAGAGGCTATTTGGGTTAAAAAAGCCTCCGCTGACCATCAGGTAAGGGACTGTTTTAAAAGTGCACATACAGAAGATGACATGTAAAACTTAAGAATGCTGGGATAGGAAATGCTTTTATAATGTTTTTCTTTAAAGTACAAAATTAAGTAACAGTTCATTCTAGTGAGTAGTAATATTGTTTTTAATATTGGTGATCAAAAGTGCCTTTCAGACAGCAGGATTTTACTACGTATGTTTAGCTAATATGTAGCTTAGCTTAGATGTGTAGATTTTATTTAAATAAATTTAATTTAGGGAAATATGTTTTTATTTATACATTATTTTATTATTTATTTCCAGTTTAAACTTATGTTCGAATGTTAAGTTTAACTTTTTTTTAAGTCCAAAGAGATAAATTATTGTTGCATAAAAAACATGTTAAATTAAAAACAGTTAATTTTTCACTTGTAGCACAACACGATGCAACTCAAAAAGTGTTCAATGATCCATATGCTAAGCTATGCTAATAGTCCAAGCCAGATCTAGAGAACAGCTGAATAAATTAAAAAATAAATGCTACTTATCATCTTGGGCGGAGATGGAGAGTGTTCTTTTAAAGATGTAGATTGACAGTGGATCCCTGTTTCATCTTCTTATCCAATCACATTGAGTGAGTTCTTTCTCTGTGAATATATGTATATATATATACATATATTCATATATATTTAAACTGTTTTTGGTTCATAATGCATGAACAACTGATGACAAATTGTATATTTCGTTTAAGAATGAATGTATAATGTATCCAAACTTTTTATCATTGTGAAATAAAATACTGACCATACTTACAATAAGAATAATCAGTTCTGGTAATTTTTGGTTTTTAACAAACATTACAAGAGTTATGACACATATCAGGTAATTCAAATTTAATTAATTTACTGGCGAGCCTCGAACTGAAAACTTTCTAACTGGAAGGCCACAATGCTACCCACTGCGCCACCGTGCTGCCTTCTGGTCATATATATCATTCCAAAGTATTTATTTCATACATTCGATGGTTGGTTTTTAATAGCACTGTTGAAGATATGTTTAAAATGTCACCAACAAAGGTTCCCCTATGATTACGAGCCAAAGAACCAGATTTGGTTCTATATAGGACTTTTTAGAATCACTTACCTCAGCTTCACGTTTCATAAGACCTTCTCCATGAAAACTTAACAGGATGTTTGCTATTTTAATCTAATTTTAAGACATTTTTGCCTTAGAATAATAGAATAAAATAGACAGGGCAGTAAGTAGACATGAAGAGTAGAGGGTAGAAAGAAAGGGATGGTTGGCAACAGGTTTTTTTAGGATTTGCAGAGAATGGAAAAAAGTGAAAATATCCAGTGAAAAACAGTTCTGTCACAGACTCACCAAAATTGGACAATAGAAGATTAGAAAAACTTTCCTGGTCTGATGAGCCTCCGTTTCAGATGGTACAGTCAGAACTCTGCAGTCAACCCCATGAAATCATGGATCCATCCAATGGTTCAGGCTGGTGGTGGTGGTGTAATGGCGTGGGCACACGTTGGACCCATTAGGTCCAATTGAGAAACTTGTCAACGCCAGTCTACCTGTGTTTTATCACTGACCATGTCCACAATCACCAGATCTCAATCCAATAGAGCACCGATGGGATGTGGTGGAATGGGAGATTCGAATCATGGATGTGCAGCCGACAAATCTGTGTGATGCTGTCGTGTAAATTGCAGTTTGAAGACAAGTGGGAGGTGTGCTAGCCAACCCTGTACTTGCAAGGTGTACCTAATAAAGTCTAGTCACCTCAAATGCATACCCAGAGAAATAAGATTTAACATGAATTGACTCTGCTGAAGTGATTCTGAATCTGAAAATATACAGAAGTTAAAATATGTGATTAATTTCAGGATGAGTTATTGAAAAGTTGATTGAAATTCTTCATCATCTCCCACCCATTTCAAAGTTGCTATGACAACACTGCCCAAGCAACATTCCATTGAGTTGTAGACGTCTGTACGGTCGACAAGAGCTCATTCCTCCACACAAAAACTCAAGGCTTTAGACATAACAAGGCAGTAGAACCCCCTCAGTCAGCTTCACATCTGGAATATGATTCGTTCTCAACTTGATGCACACAAAAAAACCTAAAATGAAATTAATGTAGCAGATGTTCCAACAATGAGATGGAATCAAATGTCAGGGCTTGTCACAACCTGAAAGCACTTTGTGATGAGATGCAATAGATTTTCTCTGTTCATTTGTGCCATAGTTGATGTTCTCTGAGATGTTTTTTGGTCATGGGCTTTTAGCTTGGAAAGATGCTATCTGCATGTAAAAACAGCACAACACGCCTGAGGCAGACGGCCAGCTTTCTTTCATTTGTTCCATTCAGTTTGTCAAAAACAATCGCTCTTTGGGTTCTGTGTGCAGCTGTTCGATCTAACAGGATACCAGCCCTTTAACTCTTCCATAACCACTGACACTAAGATCGATGTCCACTGACTTTAAAGTGAATGCATACATTCTTCTTTAAATGCAAGAGAACTCAGACAAATTTGGCACTTTCATGTGGAAACTTGTATGATGAAATGAGGAAAAATAGTGTTCTGACATTATTTTTTATTATTATGTGTTGACATTCAGATAACAATGTTTGATATTATTTAACCACACTTTTATTCCTAAAAAAAAGGCGAAAAAGATTAGTGTCTCTCTTGTCACTTAAGAATGACATCATAGCAACCTTTTTTGGATGAGCATAAGACTACATTTATAATGACAAGTGGCTGAGACAAAAAAAAAATAAGCTGAAGGCAAAATTGGGACTTTTATTTTACAAAATTCCAAATGTGTGAATTAAAAGTCTAAAACAACTTAGAAGTCTAAGAAACTAGACTATCAAAGACTGTTAATTCTAAATTGAGTAAGAAGACTCTGAAAACAATGTCTACAAAGATTTAAGAGGAAAAAAGGCTGCTTTATTTAGCTTAAACATTGTACATTAATCAGCTAAAAGGCTAAAAGTCTTTGAGAGAGAAGAAAAGAAAGGGGAAGTTAAAAGGAATGGAAGGGAAAACTAAGGGGAACAGAAGCTCTCCTGAGATCTCAAAGCAAAAAAAACAACTTTATTTAAACAGCTTGTAACTTTCCTATTCTATCTCGGTAATCAACCAGAAAATAGGATAACATTTTTTCTATTAGAAAAATCAACTTAAATTACATGCTATACATTAAACTGTAGTCTATTAGCTGTGTATAGCGCATTGTAACGGTTCTTATTGATGCTCCTTCTCAGCCACCAGGCTCCTGCGTTGATCCCAGGTAAGTGAAATTTCCATGTTCTCATATGGAATAGTTTCTTCTGGCACAGTGGTTTCATCTTATAGTCCAAAACTAAGTGTCAACCCTTCTCTTTCCTCCCAAGATTCATAACGGTAAGTGACAGACGCTGCAATTCAGCAGCTGGCCACATGAGGCAACTCTTAAAAAGTGAGCAAATTCCATTCCTCCTCTGAAGAGGTCACACACTTCAAGGTTCACTGAAGATTTTAAGAGATTTTCCATGTTGATTACTTGGGATATATTTGATGAATATATTTTTCAGATTAAAAAAATGATTCTGCATTGGAATTTATGGGATGAGCAATTGCTTCTCGATTTCTCTCGCTGTTAGTAGCGCTAAAAACTCAAACATAGCTCCGACTGTCTGCCTGACAGGAATGCACATGGAACAAAGAGTAAAATAAGCCCTGTGTGTGAGATTACGATGTGTGCATGAGGAGAGAGAATAGTCACTGGCATGTTTACAAAAGCTCTGACTAAAGTCACATGTGCTAGGGGTTAATGGTTAAAACCCCACATGAGAACTAGATTAGGAGACCAAACAAATGTCCACGTATAAAATCAATTTTAAGTCATCTGAGAGGGTATAAGCTGTTGAGAAGAGCTTTTGCCATTATACTAAATATAGACGTGAAACAAAAGATATGTTTGGAGGCCATTAAATCTCTGCCTCAGTGTATATTCCCAAATGTTTTGAGGCTCTCTGAATCAGTTTGTCTGCAAATAGAAATGGATTTGGAGATTTGTGAGTATGCCTTAGCCTGAAGTAATGCCTATATTTTGCTGCAGCTGTCATGGAATAATAACTATAATAAGTTTTGTGGCAGTCTCCATCCAAAGATGAAGATATATTTATTCAGACATGAACGCTCACGCTACTGGATAATTGACTTGTTGTTATAGCAAGCATTTGAAAGACTTGTTGAGAGATGAGTCTCACAGATGCACGCAACTTTGGTTCATTATCATGTCGGATGATTTATGGCTTGTTTCACGATGTTGGTGACTCAGGTCTATTTAGGAGATGTAACATATACCATCCACCGATTGGGAAGCAAACAGTGTGTAAATCAAGACTTTAGATAGCTGTTGGAAAACATGGGGAAAAGACTATTTAAATTTCATGCTGTAGAAGTTGGTAAATATGATTATTTACTATTTCAATGTCAGCATTTGGATAAATGTGATGCCAGTGTCGAGGAGTGCAGATGACATTATGAACACATTTTTTCCACCATTATGGAATCACCGTCTGGGAAATGGTTTGGACAGGAAGACAAACAGGAATGGGCAGCTCAGAGCGGATGGCCAGCTAATGTGGCAGGATGGACAAGAGGCAGGGAACTGAAGCAGTGAACCTCAGTTTTCACTGGTAAATAGTTGCTAAAATTATAAGTTTAAAGAATTAAAAGTGAGTATTTGAGCAGCTAATGGAACTGAGTGAAACATTTTAAAATAAATGAGATAGGCATGGTATTTTAAACAAGAATTGTCCAGATTAATTGATTATTTATTCTTTTATTTACTTGCAAGTTAATTCGGATTAATCCTGTATTGAGTTTTGGATATGTGATTAAAAAATGACAATAATATTGAGGTGAAAGATGTTCAAAGTTAAACTTCACTGCCATCTGGTGTCCAAGAGAGCTGATTAATCTGTGTTTGTGAACTTTCAATGTTGAAAACTTTTGTTGTTTCCCTAAATATGTGTATTTCTAAATGTCGAACATAGTTAACATTATTATGTATATTCTAGATATATTCAAAAAATCTTTTTTTTTTATCTGCCGTTAAATTGTGCAAGGGAGTGCATTTCATACCTGATGGCTTGTCAGGGACATAGTTAGCTATTAATAACTATTAACACAAGTAAAATTATTATGTATATTCTAGGTATATTCTAAAAGTCTTTTGTTTTTATCTGCCGTTAAAATGTGCAAGGTAGTGCATTTCATACCTGGTGGTTTGTCAGGGACATTAAAGTGATGAATACTACTTTTATTAGAGAGCCTGTTGGCTAGATAGGGTTTAGGTAGTTAATGTTGTCATTCACACAAACAGAGATCCACCTCTGAAATGGCAGGACATGTAATTCTAAACCTTGTAAAAAGTCATCTTTGAAAATAGTTTCAAACAGTCAATCGCACAACAGCTTTTCCATAGTTTTCAGTGTTTATGCAGGTCAAATTCACATTTGCTCACTCTGTGACTTCCATGTACCATGATGTCATGAGTCATGTGAATGATTTGAAATGCATTAGTGTTATGGAGAAGGTTGAGTCCTGTAAATTCTGGCCATCTTAAAAAAAAAAAATTATACATTTTATTCATGAGTTGCATGTGTGTGAGACGGCAACATGAGTTTTTTTTTTCTGGGTGGACCAGCAGACACATATGACAACATCAAAATAAAGGCAGCTTATAGCTATTCCCCTTTTTAGCTTTCAAAGACATGATTAGTGTTGTAAAAAAAAGTGAAAAGCACTGCAGGTTTCTTCCAGTAGAGTTAGTTGGACCTCAAGAGGCCATGAAAAATAGATTTAAGGAAGGTGAAGTGATAAAACCAGAGTGTTAAAACCAGCAGAGTGTTATAAAAGATCTATTCTCACTATGTATTCTTGTATAATGGGGAGGAATTTTCACATGCTGGTTCCCATGCCAACCTCCTCACTGCTGGAGGTTGAAAGGTTGCGTGCAGAAACCCGTACATGTAGTGCACTCGTGCTAAGCAGCTCATTCCAGCACGGAAGAAATCAGCATCAGGTGGCCACTGAAGCAAATATCTGGCAACCAGCACCCTGAACTTGAACAGATAATTCACCTATGATAAATGTCCTTGATATTAACTCAATTTCAGGTGTTCAAAATCCTTCTGTTGTTTTGTATAAACAGAAAAGAAGATGTTTTGAAGGCATTTCCAAAGCATATCTTGGTGTTATATTGAATATATGTGCTGCAGTCTGTGTCAAAACTGGAAATAAAATCCCTTGTTTCATTTCTGTCAGTGTTGCTTCCAGTCCTTGCTTCTGTGATTTCCCGAGATATTTGCGACTGAACCCTAGAGGTTTCCACTCAGTTGAACGATGGTGACAGAGTGACAATTGCGAAAAAGGCTATAAGCAACGGATCTTGCTTTGTGTCTGCGAGGGAGGTTTTATCCAGGGAAATAAAAGAAATATCACACTTTTACGTCAGTTTAGAGGATCGACAACTGAGCTCTGTAGGCCACCAGCCACGAATTCTATAGCGAATAGAAGATTAAAAATGATACAATAATTATAATATTTTACACCTTGAGAAGAACTGTAAAATAGAAACATATCATCTCTCTACAACTAAAATGATGTAGGGCATTCCCATAATGGTTGAAATGTGGCAAACTTTTCATGATGTTTTTGTTGAGCATCATATATCGCCACACCCCTTCCAATTTATGCTGCATCGATTAAATCTGCCACAAAATACAGGTTACTTCACTTGTGTCAAGTGCCCTAACAGTCTACCTTTCATGAACAACGTCAAAATGTGGAGGTCCATGAAGTGCACAAATATGGAGAGTGCCATTTGGGACAGGCCCAGTGACAAAAAGCCCCTCGAAGAAGAAATTTGGGCAGTATGAGACAGTTTAAGAGAACAATGTCAAAGCAAACATGTCAAAACCTTCAAATTTTGGCTACATAAAACATTAGTATAATTATAAGTGCTTAATCGAGGGAAAAACGGATACTTGTCGTCTGGGAACTGGGACCACATGGAAAACTAATAAACACAGGACGCCATTTTCGAAAAGGTGAGGTTGATATTATTTTATATCAGTAGTAGCAGTGTATATTTCTGTAGTAGGGGTTAAAGAAGAAGTTAAAGATCTATAAAAATATTGGAGTTAAGGTATGTATCGCAAAATCAGCTTGTTAAATCGCCTACAGCAGTGATTTTTACGGCCAATGGAGGGCAGTGCTTCTCTGCAATTTAAACAGCCTCATTTCCAGCGTTTCACATTTTGTTAGACTACATATAATTTGTATTAATGAATGTGTTGAGATTGGTGCATCGAATTTACATGCAGATGTGATTTCTATTCTCCTGAGTTAAACAATCAAGCTTGTAATTTACCATAAAGTTTAAACTCTACCCATTTCCTTTTAAAAATGTGAGCTTTTTCAACAGTATTTATACAGAGTTGGGCACCTTTGGTGGCTGGTTGATTTATTTTACTAGGGATGGTATACACTTATCTCAAAATATCCATAAAGTGTTCAATTTGGTGTTCAACACAGATTTCCACCAGAGAAATCAAAAGGATTTAAAGCTGCAAGCAGCAATCAAAGGCTCAAGCACCTCTGGTGCCATCGCCCCTCAGTGGTGAATTTTTAATTCAATAAAATAATTTGAATGTATTAAAGTGAGATCTGTTTAAATGTCAGAAAAAAACATTGTCCTCTACCAAAAAACAGGTCACACTATGAATAGAAATAAATGTATTGATCAGTATTTTGTTTTTCGATGGTCACCATGTGCAAATAGTTTAACAAATTCAGAAAACCTTTGCAATTTAAAAACCCCATGTGCATTATTATTAGACTGATGGACTTTGCAGATAAACAGATAAAATCTCTAGGATGAGTTTGTTAAAGTACGACAAAAGCAAAAGTGGCCTTTTTTTTATAGGTTTTTGCAAAAATAGCCAACGTTCTGTTGATTTTGGAAACATGATCCGTGATACTTATATTTAAGTCTTAGCACCCCACATGTGTGCCGTATTTCATTCGCCTATGCCAAACTTTTAGCGCACCATAAGGTGAAATTTGTTAGGTGGCACTTTGTTAGGGTTCTACATACCTTCGCTGCTCAAGCCCTGCCTAGTATTTTTCAAAAGAGTTGAAATCACATCTGTGGGAGATCAATCAACACTCAACCTTTTGCTGTATACATTTCGTTAGCGTTTTAGTTTATTATCATGATTCGTATCATATCATAGACATAATATTGGGATGCACACTAGAAGGAATTGTTACACTCCTAATCTATTTTAATAAGAGTGGATCAAAACAACAATCATTATTGTTGAATACTTGTGAACTAAACAAATAAAGGCTGAAACTAATTATATGCTTTTCCCATTGCACCTTGGCCTGTTCAAATCTGGAGGCAGAAATTCAATTAAAGCTGTTTAATGACACCCAGAGGAACCCCTGCCAGATGCCTACAGTATTTTGCATGTGATTTAGACATGGCCTTGTGAAATAAATTACATCCCAAGCCAATCTGGATGCGACAAACTGAACTCCAGAGGGCTCAGACTACATAATGCAATCGTAAATATTTATAACTGGAAGTGGGAAATTGATTTTTTTCCCCAAAATTTCTTAAGTAGAAAGGATGGGGCTGTTTCTATTTGTCCGTTGTGTCTTTTAAGATTTTTATAATTATAAAGTGCCAATGTATTCAAGATTAAAAAGCCTTAACACCCCAATCTACAGTTAACAGGGTTTTTTTTATCAGCATAGCTACAATTTCAAGAATTCTCTCTTGATTTGCATTAATTTGCAGTTCAGACTCCTTGCTGTTTTACGTGTTTAGTCCTGTGTGAATTTAATCTCTTTTGATGTTTGTTGTGCGGCTCGTCACCATAACAACAGCTTCCATTTTTATTTATAGCCTTATGCCGTGTCTTTTGCATTCTGAGAAGTCTTAAACCTTGTATGACAGCATGAACATTCATCTTTATGACTGCAGTGTGGTGCAGTGCTGAATCAAACGAAAGAACCAAACGCACTTTTGAGAGTGCATTACTTTCTCTTAGACTTATTCATCGATATTATGTCCATAAATTGAAGATTATTGCTTTCATTGTTCGCTCACTTCCGAATCGCTTGCATTATCATTTAAAAATGCAGATTATTCTTAGATGTGTAATGGCAAGAAAGCCACAACAGGAATTGAACGTGTTAAAATCTTTAAATACGTTTGATTTAGATTTGTTTCGAGGGCTTTTGGAGTGATGAGTCATTACCCTGCACTCATTAGACTCATTAGATCAGTAATGAGCTCATGATAAGTCAACCCCTCTGTGACCTCTTCTGAAGCTTAAAGCTGCTGTGTTCACATAGCGTATGTCTTTCATGAACTAACTGTTTTCTTGATCATTTTAATACTTGAAACGACACTGGAGTGCTTTTAATTAGCAATGCGAATAGAAATACGCTACTGTAGACAATTTAAGGGGTCATAAACTGCATTCTTTTACTTTGTTCATGGTTTATGTTTATAGTGTTTATACATAAAAAAAAACTTCTGCTAATCTCTCGCGTTTCAGGCTACCATCATCTCCTCTTCCAAACTGTACGCTGTTTGACTGTTGTACTTCCTTATCCATAAGTACAAGCATCTTATAATATGAAACCAAATCATGCAAGTATTAAAATCTGTTTGAAAGTAACTTTGTAAGCTGTTGCCATGGCAGCAATGGTTTTATGGCAAATTTCTTTTGAAATAGAAATTCTCCACTTCCCTACACAATGGTTTCTCTTCAACAGTCAGCCTTTCAGCCACACCAGAGCATGGATTAATCAAATGCTTTGTAAGTTCATGCTTCGCTTTATAGTCGATACAGTGATCAGTGAGTGAAATGTTTGTTAGTTTGTTAATGTTTCGATATAAGAATGGTGAGAGAGAGAGAGAGAGAGAGAGAGAGAGAGAGAGAGAGAGAGAGAGAGCATGGTTTTGTGCCTCCGTGGTATGTGGAGTTTCAATGAAAAAAAGGCCATAATTTACATAATTACAATTTAATAATAGAAAAAAAACCCACAACAGGATTTTTTTGGTGTTGGATGCATGTTTTTTTTCTACTGATTTTAAGAAATCAAAGTTAACTTCTGTGAAAAACACCCCTCTTAGAACAAGAAAAAAAAATACTTTGATTTCTTTAAACTCTTCTTTGATCTAGCAAAAAACTGACAATGGATCCTGAGGAATAAAAAAAAACCAAGAATAAAATGCTTGTGGGAAAAAAAAATGTTTAAACATTTAAATTATTTCTGTTTTATGTTCATATGTCTGTCAGTAGTTAAGCACAAATGTTCTTGTTTCATCTCAAATTTAATCCAATCAAATACAATTTTTTTGCAGTTTTTTCTATTTTAAAGGATAGTTTTAAGCACACATGTGCTTGTTTTAATACTGTTTTTCCTTGAAATATGTTTTTTAATTATAAGTATATGTGTGTGTGTGTGTGTGTGTGTGTGTGTGTGTGTGTGCGTGTGCGTGCGTGTGTACAATATCCTCGCTATTTTCCTAGTTTTAGATCACTTGTGAGTAAAAGTTCAAAGTTTAACCTTCTAAACATCCGGCAAACACTTGTAAGCTCCCTCAGCATTTAAGAAATCTTGCCAAGTCAAATTTGCTCACCTTATTAGCAGATTTTTTCGCTTGATCTAGTAAAGGTTTAATTTTAATTTTTTTATTTGCTTTTGGAGTAGAGCTCTGTTTATCATCAAGTTTTGAGCAAAACAAGATGAAAGATGGAAAAAGGATGTGCTCTTCCTAACACTGGCTCGCTCCTTATTAACCACTATTTTTTTGTTCAGAAAAAGTCCTGATGAAACAGTTGTTTTGTGGATGACTTTAAACAGAGCATCTTCTCGTAATCCTATTCAAAAACTGATTTAAGACCTGCTGCCTTTGTTTGACTGATAACGTTAGCAAGAGTGAAAGTGGATTTGTGTGTATGTGTGTAAATTACTGCATGTGACGTGCATTTGCAGTTTTGTTGGCTGTAATTTAATAAAACAAACATTTTGAGTCCTGAAACGTTTGCTGTTGCTTTATTGTTCCATCAGTTCTTAAATGTCAAAAGATAAAACGCGCTGTGGTTCATTGCCTCTTTAAAGGGTAAATTCCATGCTAACAAATCTAACATTGCACACAATGCAGTTTATTTGTAAACTGGTTGGTCTTGTCTTCATAGCAGACTTAATATCAAATAAAGTTTCTTACACCATACAATATTTGTTGTAATTGTGCTGTGACCAAATTTTTGTGCTTTTTTTTTTGGACTAATTTATGGTGGTGTAGTCGTTAGATTTATCAATTTTCTGCTCTATGTTTTCTCTGATATGACATTGTAAAAGTGTCTACATGCTGAATGGTCTGTTTTATAACCTGAGTTTTGCGATGCTAGACACATTTTGACCAAAACTACCATCCAATACATTTATTGGATCGATGCATGAGATTCTCTGATTAATAAAAATCTTTAAAGATGCTTTTGTTTAACACTATGTCAGATGTGGAATGTTAAAAACAAATATTCTATAACCTTTTGCAATGGCATTTCCACTGGAAACATTAAGCTGTTATTTTATTGTTTGTTTGTTCCTTTTTACTTTTAATCACTGTCAAAGAGAACAAAGCGTTGCCATACCGTACATCTCTAGATTCAAATCATATTTGGTCCAGTACTCTAATAGGAGTTCCTCATTGTGCCGCTGGCTATGCAGCATCCCATACTTTGTCTTGTCAAGGGAGTTCATTTAAACAGCCTACGTCAAATCCATGTTTTAGGTCTATTTGTTTTTTTTTTTTGCCTTAACTCTATGTTTTGACCATATCACAGGCTATTTTAATGACTACAGGTCCAAAGAAAAGAGGAATATTGCGTTTTTGTTTAGATGCACATGTTCTCTAAAGATGGAAAAAAATCTAAAAAGGAACATTGAACAGAAAGAGAATAAACAACAAAAAATGTACAAATGTAGCATACAGTTGTCAGTTATGACAAAACCTGATTCCAATCCAGACTCAACCAATCACCAAAGTGTAACACCACTCACCTCCAGTTTAAATACTCATCTTCTGCCCTCACTCTTCCTTTGGTTCACAGTTCACTACTTCATGCCAGAATCATCTTTGTGATGTACAATAAAGATATTTGAATCTCCACGCCCCACTGTTGAGACTCAGCGAAATTACTCCATTGGTGCAGTCCTTACTTCCTACCTCACCTCCTTGCAACCTCGGGATCTATGTTTTGGTGTAGCAGTGGCTCCTCAGAAGCTGTTCTGGGTTACTTCTTGCAACACTGTGGAATGCATTGCGCATATGCCCATATTGTGATTTTCCAAATCCTTTAATATAAGTGTTGGACCCCTTCTGCACTGCACATTTTGTAATGTTTAATTTTTATAATGTTTAACAAAACAAAACAAAAAAAGATTGTTCTTTATCTCATCCAAACACTGTTTCCTGTGCCAGTTCCACGCTTGTTTAGTGCAAACCTCTGCAGAATAGACACACTGCAACCCTTTATAGTCTTAAAATGTTTCAAAAATGTTTTAAAATTCCGATTCATTCTTATGTATCTTTACCAAACTGATTTATACGGTGACAAAGTGCTCTCAATATTATACAATTGTGTATGTTTGGGCTCAAAAAGGCATAACACCAGTCAGATTTCATAAAATTTCACTCAGAAATCCAACACAAAAATCCTAAAAGCAAAACTATTCCCCAATTTTTTACATTTTCAAGTGAATGCCAAAAAAATCCCCCAATTCATCCAACTACGACTTTATTTGAGCTAATCATTGAAATAAATTCATCACTCAATTGATCCAAGTTTTTGAGCTGGATTCCTAACTGTAAAAGATACACTTATGTTGGCATTTAAAGGTTAAAAAACCTGGATTCTTTTAAATAAATGAAGTAGTTTTGATTAGATCTGAGGTAGATAAAATCTGAAATTGGATGTTGTCTGTTAACAGCTAAGAACAATCTGAAGAGATTGAGAATTCGAACAATGCACAATGGTTAAATACATTGCAATAAGTACTTTTTTATTCAGAAAGAAAAATGTAATGTTTTTGAATTGGGGAAATACATTTGCTCTCAGTTGAAAATTGATGAATTTCATTTTGAATTTGAACATTTGAACTGTACTATGAATTTATTACCTCAAATGAACAAAGTCACATGATAATGCACATTTGTCTCCATACATTAAGGCTTGTATGTGGTTATACTGAACTTAAAACGTGTTTTTTTTTTGTCATAGGAGTGTGTTATTTGGAATCTCTGATAGCTGCCCTTCTAGATTTATAGACGTTCTCTGATGAGCAATTTAGCATTGCTTAAATTTGCATAAACAAAATGTAAATACAACTTCACAGATGTATTTAATGAGAAAACAACACTATTACATACATAATATGGCCCCTTGGAATGTTCTGCAGAGTTTAGGTTTTAATAAACACAAGTTGTTTTTTGCTGAAAGCTGCTTTTTCTCATTTCCAGTTTGACAGCAGTCACATTTATTCAGTCTGGAAACTGGTTCAGCAGAATGTGGCTGGCCTATCCATAATTTATTAGTAAATAATGGCTGAAATAGCATGCCGTTGAGCATAGGGAAACGTACATTTCAAACTTCCCCCTTTATATTCAGTATATCATACTTTTTATACAGCTCCAGGTACAGTAATTGAACTGTATTCCAATAGTGGTGCGATGTTGAATTTGTTGTGACTCAGCAGAGAACCAAACTATAAATCTCTCTACACACGTCTTCATCCATAACAAAATACAATATTCAGAAAAAAATAATACTTTGTTTTATATTGGAATGAAATACTTAAAACCTGGATTGGTCGAAGGCCAGTTAAATGCAGCTCTCCCCGCAGGAGCCAGGAATAACACGGCTTGTCTGTTCTCTTAATAACTTCAGATGCATGTTGCATCTAATTTCTCCTGGAGCAAGAGAACCTATCTTTGCTTATGAGGGTCGTGACAAGGTGAAATAAAACATGTGTAGCCTTCCCTCTTTCCTCTTTCTGTCTACAGCTTGCACACATATGGACACGCTATTTGAGATTGCTGCCTGAGGACAGCAGTGCTTACATATACAGCTGTCAGGCTGAGTGTTAGGCTGAGTTTATCTGAGTATATGAGCTTGATTCCTGTGAGAAGCTTGACCATGTTGTTTCCTCTGGACAGTTAGGTGTGTGATTCAAGCGGACTCTTAGGCAGCTGTTATTGGACCTTGTCATGAATAAAATAAAATACTTTTTTTTTTTTTTTTTTTGGGGGGGGGGATGTTTTGTTTTCTTTAAAGTTCCCAGTGGCCACTTTATTAGGTACACATTACTAGTACCGGGTCTGAACCCATTTTGCCTTCAGGACTGTCTTAATCCTCCATGGCAGAGATTCAACAAGGCACTGGAAACATTACTCAGTGAATTGGATCCATATTGACATGATAGCAACTCCTGTTCCACCACATCCCAAAGGTACCCTATTAGATTGAGATCTTGAGACTTTGGAGGACATTTGAGTGCAGTGCATTCATCGTCATGAGCAAAGAAACTGTTTGAGATGATTCAGAACTGACAGAAAAGAATGATGAATGAATGAACGACTGATGTGGTCAACAATGGAACCACATTGTTTGCAGACACCTGATTATCTCTTGTTTGTCGTAAATTTGCCTTTGAATGTCAGTTAGGAATTTATAAATCACATTTTATGCTGTAAATATCAGCTAAATCCATGCCCCTCAATCTGTGTAAGTTGGTTTCCTACTAATAGTTTTTATATATATAATATTTCCAGAGCAATTGCTTTTTCCATAATTTTTTTGTATCTTTGCGCTGCACCAAAACAGATGACAAAAGATACAGGAGCCATTCCAATGAATGGGCGTCAATTTCTGTCCCCGGGATATGTTTGTTTCTAATAAATTTGTTTACTTAAATATCTACTTTCTGTCCCCAGATTTTTACTCTTTCCTGTTACCTTAACCCAACTCCTCCCTGAAAAACTGGGGAATTTCCATTAGTCAGTTTTTCAGCAGGTAGTTGGATCACTTGAATGTTTTGAATGGGAATGGCAAAAGTAAGTTCTCTCAATTTCTTATTTACATACTTGATGATATCTTGGAGCGTCATTTAAAAAAAAACTATCCTGTTTTTAGAGTAAAAATATACACATTTGGTAAATAACCGAATTTGCATAATAATCATGTGCAGTATGTGGCTTGTTAGCATGCATTGCTAATTGTTTGCTAGAAACTCGGTTACTTAAATAAATAATAAAAAGAAAACCAAACTGCACCCATATTTTGATTAGAAATCTAATAAAACATTTAAATAATTTACTTCAGATGACAGGGCACCCTTTTGGAATACTTCAGTATGTTTGCTGTTAGAATCTAAATCTGAAATCCAAATGGAAGCCAATTGGTGGAATGACTCACAGATTATTATCAGCACAAAGACTCGAAGAGTCTGCGATTCACTTTGAGTCCAGTACTTTGATGGCCTGTTGTGCTTTTGCGAAAAAAAAAAAAACATTTTTGGCGCTCCGTTTTTATTACATTCTACTCTGTTTTGGCCCCCAGGAAGCATTGTGCCTTTTATTTCCACTCACCGGGAAGCTTTGCAACCAGGGCACACATGGATGCTGCTAACAGGCTCAGCAGTAGCTATCAGTTCGACATCAGGATTAATAATGTGCCCGTCAACAACGAGGAGCCCACGGTGAAAGGCGCCACATGTGGTGGCATGAGTGAGGCTTTAGTGAAGTCAACAAACTGTTTGCCCTCCCCCTCGAAACACATCCGCATGGTTCCACCCCTGCAGGCTGCTCACATGATGCACAGCAGTGACCTCTGAACATCCTCGTCACAAGAGTTTCAGCTTATTTTAACGATGGCTCTTATTAATTAGCATTTGGGGAATTGACTTGAGGTATCTCTGTCTATATCGTTTTTTTTCCACCGTGATCGCATGATGGTGGCACAGCAGAAGCATAAATTACCGCTCCCATTGACATTCCCTGTGAAATGGGTCGAAATTCTGATGAAATGCCTCTTTGCACAAACCAGAGCTTCTGCCAAGTTGCTAGCAACATCAAGTGGTATGAAAGCCCTCAGATCCAATAATCTTTCTCTTTTGGTCTGGCTTAAATCCCAGCCAGGGGACTGCCCTTCTGTTCTTCTTTGGCACCGCTTCCCTCACCATGTCCACCATATGTCACGTGTTAGCTGCGATGCCATTTAGTGGTGACTTACTGATGATGTTTGAGAAACTCCTATTTTTTTCTTTTCATTTTGTCCTTGAATGTTTCCACAGATCACAGATAACTCATTTGTGAAGTTCCATTGAAAGTAATGCTCTGAAGAAGTACAAGCACTAGAATCAGGAAGGCATGCAGTGAGATACAAATAAACTCTGACTGACAGAACAATTAAGCACAAATTACATTTACCCATCTACCCAGTGTGAGGTGTCTCCACCTGATCATATAATTATCCTATCAGATTATTTTCTTGGTTTGTCAACATCCAGCAAACTTCGCCAAGACATTAACACTGGACTTAGGTTGCTATATCTTTTCAGGCTGGTACCACTAAAGGAATTCAGTGAAATTCTTGAGAATTCTGTGAAATTTTCTGTTGACTTCATAGAAACTTAAAAAAAAGAACCTGTGCAAGAACATGCCAACCACGGTTGAACCCTAGGTTCTAGAAGGTGTTAAAACTGTATTGTTGACTTATAAATGACATGGGAAAAGCAATGAACAAATCTTCAAGATGAAGCAATATGTGGAACTGGAGGTAAATTACTGAATTTTTTTTTTTTATTATTATGTGATGACTGGCAACTCCCTAGCAACCAAACTGTTTGCCCTAGCAACCACTTTGGAATATCACTATCTCATTTATAGAGACATGGAGATTGGTTTATATAACTCATATTGGCATAAGGAACTATGTATGATGTTCCTTCCTGGGCAACCATTCCAGTTTGCTTATAGAAAACACTTTTATAAGCCAACATCTAAGTGTGTACACAAATTTAACCTTCTTGACTGACACTGAGGCATATATCTGTGTGCCAAAGCTGAAACAGAGTTAATCAAAGTCCATCAAGTCAAGTCACTTCAACAATTGGAGGTAACAAGGCACAACATTGCAAAACACTGTGGAGTGAAATTTGTTTTTTTATGAGGGGGCATAACTAGGAACACGAGAACCAATGAGGAGATGGTGATCAATAAAGACTTGTGAAATCGAATTTTTTTAAACAAAATATTTTTGTCAATCCTTCACTGGTGTCTGGGCAGTTGTCTTGGGTCTTTAGAAACCTCTTTCACTGGTTTTATTTTCAAAGTTTTTCTAATTTTTTGCTTCCTGTTCCTACTGTTCTCCAGTTTCTTTAAACGTCTTGATAATGCTTTCCTCTATGGTTCACCTGAAACCATTTTCGTAAATGATTTGTTCTTATTGTTGTACAGAGGAGGGATAGTGGTTAAATTGGTAGAAGGATGCTGGAGATGGAGATGCCAGGCATGAGGTCAAGAGGAAGGCCAAAGACAAGATACATGGATGTGCTGAAAGAGGACATGAAGCAAGAGTAGAGGATACTGAGGACAGAGTTAGGTGTAACGGATGATTCGCTGTGGTGACCCCTAAACTGGGAGCAGCCGAAAGTAAAAAAAAGAAAAAAAGGAGATTTGTTCTATATATATTGTGTTATGTTACTGACCCCTCCATAGCAACCTGACTGTTAGCATAGCAACCAACTTGGCTTATCACTATTTCAGCTAAGGAAAGTCATAGAGACGTGGGGGTTGGTTTATATTACTTATATTGGCACGGGGAACTTTGTTCTATGTCTGTGACTCCTCCATAGCAACCTAAAATTATTCCTCGGCAACCATTCCATTTTGCTTATTAAAAATACTTTTAAAAGCCAAGATCAAAGTGTGTACACAAATTCATCCATCACTCCCCTACGATCCGCTGCAGTTCAAACCAAGTATCAGAATGTTGAATGTGGCATGGTTGTTGGTGCCAGATGGGCTGGTCTGAGTATTTCAGGAACTGCCGATCTACTGGGATTTTCACACAGCTACTTCTAGGGTTTACAAAGAATAATATTTTTCTGAAAATGTTTTTCCGCAAATGCCTTTTTTTTTATATTTTAATGGTAGCCTCTGACTCTTTCTTCTGATAAAAGTGGTATTTTGCATAATACACTTTAAACCAGCTTCTCTCATCATTAGAATTAAACTGGATTAGTGAACTGATATCAACAACACAGAGATTACATAATGAAACCTTGCTCAATTTGTGCTTCCTGCTTTTATGTTCTTCCTTTATCCTATAAAACCGTGCTGGGGAAAGAATCAGAAAGGCCCTTGAGGAAAATCTAAATTCACCATGAAGCTTTCATTTGTAAGTTTATCTATGTATTTACATATTGCCGTGGAGCAGTGATTCATGAGCCCAGTCCTTGCTTCAGTCATACACGAGCCTCACATCTTCCCTCTCAGAGAGACACGCCATTTAACTTTACAGCTCTAGCTGTGAGAGGTGTAAGTGAGCATGAAAAATGTGGGACATTAAAGTGCAGAGATCACCCGCTCCCTTCTGCTGACTGTTCAAAAGAGACTGTCTTGCCATTTTGTTCTCTGTGCCAGGAACTCAGTCGTCTTACAAAGTCCATTCACTAGAAACACATTCACTGATGTCTTGGAAAGCTGAGCAATTAACTATTAAATGCTTTTGAATGCAACACAATGGAACTTTTTTTGTTGGAGGTTATGTTTTAAGCTGTCCTTTTTTTAAATCAAAAGGGAGACAGTTTTATTTTGAATTAATATGGGAAAACCTGTGTTTGTAATTAAAACCAAACAAAGGTAAGTTGTAATTTAATTTCATTTAACAAGTTAGAGTCACACTTTTCTCCAGGACAAGGTGCAAGAAAGGTCTCCATTCCAACACAAGGCCAAACCAAGTCACTGGCCACTTTATTAGGTTCACTCGTCCATCGGCCAACCACAAACCACAACGACGACGATAATGAAATGATTTGAAATGGAGCAATATTTCATGAAATAATTTTAAATACACAATTTTTTACATTTAAAGAGCTATATGGACTTATTAAAAGACAATTTTTAATCAACCAAATATTAATCTACATCGACTAAACCTTTTATTTTTTTGCAGTGACTAAAACTAGACTGAAACGATTTGCTTAAAATGTGACTAAAAACCATTACTTTTTTAAATGACTAAAATATGACTAGAACTAAAATAATTTTTGTCAAAAAGACTAAGTCTAAAACTTAGACCAAAATGACACCGATGGCAAAAACTTAATGCATTTAGCCGTAGACAATCTGCATCAGAACGGGGACAAAAGGTGATTTAAGTGACTGAACGAGGCTTAAAATTATTTTAATAATAACAACACATTTTATCTCAAGATCACCTTACAACAATTACAAACAAGTACAGTACATTAAAAAGTATGCATCCACTGTAATACAAGTACTTTCATAGAGAGTAGATTACAGTAAAAATGCAAAAAAATGCAATATTGGACAGATTAGATGGGGGCGGAGATCGATCCACATGGTGTTTGCAGACTGTAGCGTACGTGACCAGATATCTAAGTGCGACCAGGCCATTAAGTGCTTTATAGGTTAAAAACAGTACTTTAAAATTGATCCTCTGCTTTTTATTTAGCCACTGGAGCTGTTGTAGGACTGGGGTGATGTGGCTTGATCTGGCCACACAGGTGATAACCCTTTCAGCAGCATTTTATGCTAATTAATGCGAATTTAGAAGGAGAGAGGTCACTTTAACAGGTAGAGAGAGAACAGCAGGAGGGAAGTTACTGGTGGATAACAACGGATGCAGGTGGAATGGTTTCCTGAACAAATGTCCTCCACAGTCACCAGATCTCAATCCAATAGAGCACCTTTGCAATGTGTAGAGTGGGAGATTTGAATCTTGGATGTGCAGCTGACAAATGAATATGGACAAAATGTTTGCGGTACTTTGTTGAATCCCTACCATGAAGGATTAATGCGGTTCTGAAGGCAAAAGGTACTAGTAAGGTGTACCTAATAAAGTGGCCAGTGAGTGAGCAACAAAGCAAGTTGATTTAAAAAGGTTTTGTGTATTCTTGTGGCAGCATAGACCAAAACAGATGAGAATTAGTGCACAGGTACACAGTAAAATCCTAAGAGTTAAATTAACTCTACTCTGAGTATATTTGGTCCCACTCTATATAGAGTTAAACTGACTCTGAGAAAGAGTAATTTAATAATCTATTTTCTTCATGTTTTTCCAAATCTGCATGGAAAATGCAAACTAAATATTAACTTTTCAGAGAGGGAACAAGTCCACTCCAGAAAGAGTAAAAACAGACAAAAATAGACTGTTTAGTTCAAATAGACTTATTTAAATAACTCTCCTTCAGAGTTGGTTTACCTCTATGTAGAGTGGGACCAAATACACTCTGAGTAGAGTTAATTTAACTCTTAGGATTTTACTGTGTACTTTTATTTTGTTGACAGTTGCGGATTAAACCACAATACTGAAGTGATTTTTGCACAATTTCCATGTTCAGCACAAGCTTGATTTATGCTTCCTCTCTTTGCTGCTCAAAAGATTAGAGGTGGTTCCTGTCACAACACTCTCAGTTACGTAAAACACATTAATGCTCGTGCACAGTAGAATCTCTTATAGATGAGCAGAATAATCACTGGATGAAAGGAGTTGCCATAGAAACTCGTGTGGGGTGAGGTGGCAAACACTAGTTGAACTTCGGCACAAATTAGTTTGTTCCTAGACTGAACTCGTCAAGCCCATCCATGCTTTTTGGGTGCAAAGATCGCAGCAATTGTGTGTTGTAGACATGTGCTCATGACTTGTTAGGATGACAATGACATGAATCAATTACAAGAGCATCCTAAGAGCCCACATTTTGAATAGCACCGTGTTCTTCACACAGGAAAGAGCACAGCCGACACTGTTTCCATGACAACTCTGACAGGGGATAACAGGTTCTAGTTTTTCCCTTTCTGTGTTGAATCTCAAGCTATTACTTCGATAGAAGAATGTGAGAGTACATCTTAACCAGACTCCATGCAAATATGCCTTTAAATGTGTCATTGAATTGTAATATACAGCAAAAAAGACATAAATTGGCAAAGAACCTGGTGTAAAGATAACCACCTGTCTCTGAATGTCAGCAAAACAAGAGATAGTTGTTGACTTCAGGAGGAAACAACACCAACGCCCTCCAATGTACATCAATTGTTCTTCATTTGAGATCGGGGAGATGTTTGGCTTCTTGTCCTTTTTGTCTTGTTTGTTGTGTCTCCCCTCATCTTCTTCTCCTCGATTTCTTGGCTCTCATTGCACTCTCATTAAAGCACACCGGCTTACCATTGTGAGTTCATCAGAGCGGCTTATAGCTGTGCTGGGTTCACTATTTTTGATGGTGATATGCCGTATCTACAGTTCTGCTCCTAAGTTTAAACACCCTGGCAAAGTTTCTGATTTATTGGCCCTTTTTTTTGAAAATTTTTCAGAAAATTTGAACAATGACTTATTTTTTCCACTCATGGTTAGTGGTGGGGTGAGACCATTCATTATCACAAAGCCACAAAGCAGCTGTTTACAATACACCAAACAGCTCCGAGACAAGCCTCAAAACTCCTGGAACAAAGAGATTTAAAATAATGAGACCAGAATAAAACTTTGTTGGCACAACCATAAAGACTACATTTGGAGAGGAGTCAACATGAACGGAACACTATCCCCACAGTGAAACAAGGAGGTAGGTCACTGATGGTTTGGGGTTGTGTTGGCTTCAAAGGCACAGGAAACTTGGTTAAAAGTGACAGGACGATAGATGCAGCATATTATCAAAGAATACTGGAGGAAAATGTGCATCAGCCAGGAATCTGCGCATGGGACGTTACTAGACGTTCCAACACGACAACGATCCAAAACACAAGGCCTCATTCAACCATTCTGATGAGGACTCAAACGTGCAGTTCATGGAAGCATTTACAAGACTTGGAGGCTTTTTGCCAAGAGGAATGGGCTGCTTTACCAACAGAGACGATAAAGAACCTCATCGACAACTACCTCAAGAAACTTCAGGCTGTCATTGATGTTAAGGGG
>SRMA01025228.1:0-243329 GCA_007224835.1 Danionella cerebrum | reverse complement strand
TCTTTCTTTCTTTCTTTTCTCGTTTTCTTAAAGCCTTGATGACAACGAGGCCATTTCAAGGCCACAGCGTTTTATTCATATTTACAAAGCAAAAACTAAAATCTCACATGATTTTCATCTGTTCAGTCCACTCCATTACATTGTAAAGAGTCCACCATAGATTCGTAGCCAGAATAAGAACTTTATCGGTTTTTAAAGTCACCATGAATTTCTTTAAATGAGCCCCTCGAGATTCAGATCCCTTCTACCAAAGATTATTTTTATAAAATGCAAATGAAATGGGTGAGTCCTGCTGCACAGAGTAGGGCGGGTCATGGGTGTGTCTAGAAAAGAGGTTGGAGAGAGTGAGGGTGATTTGGAGGGTTTCTGGTCTCATTTAGAAAAGAGTGTGCAGATGTCCGAATAAAAATAAACGCACGTCAGAATGGTCAAATTTGTGTGCAAAGCAAAATAAAAAAAATTTACAAAAAATGTAAAAATAAAAAAGTAAAGCCAACAGTGCCATCTTGTAACTTTAGGCACAAGGGTTAAGGCAGTCGTTATAAGTTTAGAAATCACAATAATTCTTAACACCTTGTTAACTTAACATAACTAGTTTTACCTTTTCTCACCGTTTTTCATAGTATTTTCCCCCAGCCATATTTTTAGTCTTGCTTGTCAAATTCACAGGCATTTTGGTGGCTTATGCATTTTTTAAATGTAATTTTCAAGATTGGTTTGATACAAGGTGTGATGTAATGTTTATATTATTAAAAAAATTATAAATTAGATTTTTAACAAATATCTGCTTTTCAAATTAAGGTGGAATGGTCGACATTTCCACTAGATGTCACTAATAGCTCAAATGTCCACAGTACACCAAAGAAGTTCACGTAAACTTTGACATCAAGTTGTGTTTTTATATATATTGCCCACAAAAAAAATTAGTACGCACTTACTGGGTCAGTTTTGTTCATACGCAAATAAATGAGGCCTTATTTATTTAATTATATTTAACCTGGCAACAAGTTCTAGAACTCCAACTGCTGCATCTTATTTCTTGAACAATCGTGTGGAAAGACACATCCTGTGATCCTACAGGTTTTCATCAAGTTTGGTTTCGCCTCATATAGTTGTGTAAACAGAGGATGGAAGATGGGTTTTTTGGTTGGATCTGTTTTTACTGAGATGGCTATACAGCCTCAAAGCACCATCTACAACTCGACTATGCAAATGAGCGATGCCTAGCTCGTTAGTTCTGTTGAACTTTATGAATGTTACAAACTCTTCCTGACATCTAGCAACCAAACCTCACGGAGCTTCCATCCCAGCAAAGATGCACCGCTGCAAAATAACGAGGATGCAGTTAAATATCTCATTCCCCGGAAACCCTCCGTTCTTTGCTAATTGCTGCGTGGTTCTGTTCTCAGAGAAAGAGGGGCTTTGCACGACCTCGACAAACCACTCGGTGTTCTACCAAGCTTCCCTCAAATGAAGCAAATTAAACCACCAGAGCACTTGGAGCCCCGACTCAGTCCTGAACATTTCGCCGAAGGGGAATTACCGCTAACATACACTTCTGCCAGATTCCACCAGCTTATCTTGGCTCCTGATGGAGAAGAAACGGAGAATCCCTGTGAAGGCCCTCCAGTAAAATACCCTAAGCATTTAACACTGGTCTCAATCAATTCCACACCTCCACCGGATGGAAATACACCTTTCCACAGCAATCCCTTCATCCTGCCTATCAGGATCTGCTTGGGATTGGGAGTCGCTCTGTTGTGGAGCCCACTGAGAGCAGCAAACCAGCAGCACTGAGGGGATTATTCAGGAAAGCCAAAAAAAAACTGTCATACAATCACCTTCATGTTCCTCCAGACCTGGAGTTTCCAGCTGCTTCCTTTGAATCGAAGCTCATTCTACAACCGCTGAACTAAAGTTTCTCTGTCTCTTCTGAACAAGTGCTTCACAGTGGCCTCTTTCAGTTTCCTGCTGACAGGAAGTTACTCTTCTTTGTGTTTCATTTGGGCTAATTATTTTCAATAGACAAAAAAGCCTCTTTCTGGAAAAAAATGTTTGACAGCATGTCTTGTCTTTCTGCAAAAATGGATAAATGGATTTAAAAAAAAGTGCTTTGGATAAAAATCACTCTCCAATGCAGAGTTCGGTTTTCAGAATAGACGTGTGCAAGAGCGAGTTTTTTTTTTTTTTTTTATTTCTTGGGTCCAGGCGCACAGAGAAGAAGCCGCCTTTAAACCAAACCCAGTGTTGTTTTTGCCGTCTATGCCTTTGTGCCTCTCTCGCTTCTCATTTGATCTGAACTCTCTCGCACTTCTCCTTTAGTCAAACGGGTTCTGGTGAAAAGAGAGGACCTAGATCTCTGTGAATCCACAAGCATCTAGCAGCTTTAGAGGATCAGAAGATCAAGAAGATCAAGTTTTGTCATCTATTCAGTAAATGAACAAATTTACTGTAAATATAAAAACCTGTCAGCAATTGAGTCGTGGTGCTGTTAGATCCACATTTATCATCTTTGATGACTTCCATGAGCTTGAAGGACTGCATCCATGCGGTTTGTCAAGGATTCATACGATGTATTGATGTCGTCATCAGGAATAGCAAAGAAAGCAGTCTTGCCCACCCCCCAGAGTTCATCGATATTCTTTGGTTTCGCCTTCCATGCTTCCTCTTTCATCCTACCCCATCATGCTCAGTGATGTTCATCTCTGGTGATGGCCAATCCTGAAACATCTTTGTATTGTATTTGACGTGGAGATGGAAGTATGCGATGGAGCACCATCCTGCAGCAGAATCTGACCTCTTTTATGGTTGGGATTTCTTGGTATTTTAGATTATTGATGTTGCCTTCTACCCTGCAGACCTCTTGCACTGCCCCATTATGGATGGAACTCCAAAGTTCATGGTTTTCTGGGTGAATCACGGATCGATGAGGACTCTAGCTGGTCTCCTGACCGAATCCAACATCTGCCTACTGCTACTTTTCCCGCATCACTGTTTCACCTGGTCATTCAACTCTCATCACAGAGCATCACAGCTCAAATTTCTACTCAGACGGCAGCCATTTTGGCTCTCCTGTTTAACTGCACCTGCGACACGCCACTAAACAGGCTCCCTTGACTGAGCCCAGATCAGGTCAGAAACCGAACAAATGAACGCCACCACGCTGCATTACTCTTCCGCTCGTGGTCTGCTGTGTCTCGCTGGTTATTACTTGCAGTGAAACGAGTTTAAACACACAGCAGCAGCAGATTCCTGCAGAAACAGCATCACTCAGCCCAAACAGCGGCTGGATCAGGACGAGAGCACGGCAGCAGCACCGCTTCTAATATTTCAACAACCATGAAAGCACACTACCCAAACACATCGGGAAATCAACTGGAAACCCAAAAACTAGAGCTTGACAACAGTTTCTCTAGAGTCAGGCACAATGTGAAATCACCTTTTGTGTATTTTTTATGCGTTTCTTAATCACAAACCAAGAGAAAACATTCATTCATGAATCCCATAGCAACCACAAAGAAATAACCTGGCAACCTCTAAACAACCAGCCAAAACTACAAAGAGCAGACGCTTTTCCAAGTGCAACATTTCATCAAACTAAAGTTCAAATGAAAAGTGTGATTTTTGCGCCCATTTGAAACCTGTAACCTCTTCTCATCTTTCTCTTTCGTTAGAGAGGACAAACGGCCAGATCAAGCTCCTCACGGTGAAATGTAAATCAGGCCTGAGAGATCAAAGTCAGAGCTCCGCCGTCCACAGCTTTTAACTTCACAACTCAATCGGAGAATCCTCATTAAAGCGAAGCAGCTCTATCTGTCCAGATCTGAACATCTCAATCCTCCACGCCTGAGAAACCCTCTGATGCTTCCATCCCAACACTGGAGCAGCACTTCTGTGTCAAACGCCGAAAAAATAAAGCTCAAGTACAGCACTGCGTTTGGTTATTACTGTGATAATGGAGGTTTATTTTGTAGTGTTTGGGATCGCTGTGTGGATTCACATTGATTTCAGGTGTGGCTGTTCAGGCTGATTGGATTCACCTGAGCTCTATTTGATTCCTCTGGATATAAGCTGTGGATCTGCAGTCAGTTCGTTGATCCGAATCATAGCAAGCCACTCTATGAGAGTGCAGTTTTCAGTCTTTGGAAGTTTTCCATCTTTTGGCTTTTTTTATTAAAAGGAGTTTTTTATAGATACCTTTCCTGAGTCGTTGCTTGCATTTGGGTTCACCCATTTTCCCTTCATAACAATTACATTAATGCCAAGCAGGGAACAGCAGTGTGAAGAAATGGATTTCAAATCACTGCGATCGAAGCGCATCACAAAAAAAATCTTTTAAAAGAAGTTTACATTTCTCGCATTTGTGCTGTGACAATTTTTCTTTTTCCTTCTTTATAACTTTATACGCATAAAGTTCTTGGAACCAGAGCTCTGTGAACACCAGCTACTTCAGTAAAGACCTAAAAGTCTTACTCTCCTTGTGGAGGCTGTCGGTAGCGGTCTTCTGGAGACAGATTCCTCATAACAAGAAAAACTTACCTTCTCTATATAAATACATGCCCTTTTTCTACTGTTAGTTAAATGTGTTTGCCTCAGATCAGATCTTCCATCTTAATAAAGGTGTAAAGAGGAAAAAAAACTCATGACATCAAAGAAAATAAATCAGAAATGCTCCATAATGTAAACATTTGAATTGGAATTTAATTTGAATAGAAACATAAAATATAAAAAAAGGAAAACAAAGTTAAACTTGATTTTTTGTTTTTACTGTTTGTTTACATAGTTAGAAATTATATATTTTTCTAGAAGTGGGTGGGGCTTCACATTTAGCTACCAATTAGCGAGCGGTTTGCACATCAATCATCTTATGGTTAAAAGCAAGTGTAAAGTGCATATATTTGCATATTTATAAATAAAAGTAGGGAAATATTTTCAAAGTAGCACGGTAGATAGAGCAGGAGGTGAAACCAGAATTGTTCAGAGGAGGAACGGAGAAAGTTAAACTATAATTATTGATATTTCACATTTGTGCCTTGAAAAAAAGCAAAAGCACCCTGGAAACAGTGGAAAGTTTGTTTGTACTGTTAAAAATAACCTTTGGAATCTCTCTTAGACAAGTCTTTCATAAACTGTAGAAGATAAACAGATATTCTGCTGGTGGGTAGAACAGAGTAGCTGTACACCCTGGAACAGAGCATCTCGTGTAGGAAGATCAAAACCATGTGCAGCATTAAACAAACGCATCGATATATGCAGCAAATCAGGAGTGAGCATCAAGCGCTGCAATCACAGAAGTGCTGACCAGTTAAAAACCACTACGACAGAAATAAACCAGCGGCGCACGGCGAAACACTTGAGGGAGACCCCAGTTCAGTGATTTACAGTCATCGAGGTGCGAGCTAATAAAAGCACAATGACCTCCAAGATCAGCCGGCTGGAACAGAGAGGGGGTTACACGAGTGAGCTCAGAAGCTTCCTCAGACCCAGACTCTTCACGTTGAGAAGAAATATTTCACTCTGTGTGTGAGACTGAACAGAAACATGTTTCCCCCTTCAATAAAGTTTACACATCTTCAATCGTGATGTTCTCAGGAGGAAAGAAACTCATAAAAGAGGGAAAAAATAAGAAGAAACAGGGAGCTCCTGTATAAACGGATTTAAATTCCCCATTAAAAGCCCATCTGAGTCCATTCAGCACATCCCCAGCTTCGACAGGCAATTTCTACCGGAATTTCTACCAGGTACGAAGCATGTTTTAATTATTCCGTCCTCAGTTAAAACTCTGTCTGATTGCTTTTCCCTCTGATCCTCGTAAAAACATCTTTTTTCCCAATTAAAGCAGGGCTTGGAGGTGGAAGAGCGCTCGGCTGCAGAGCCCTGGAGGACCGCGCTCACTTCAGGAAAACTGGAGCTGGATTTGAGCAGATTTCATTGGGATTTATTCTTCATGCTTCAGAGTTTCTTCTGGGTTGGTTTGAGCCTCGTTTCCGACGCTAGGAAAATGATTTTCCATACGGCTGCTTGTACAGTACACTCAAACATCGGAGCCGCTTCATGTTCACGAGGCTCTTCCAAGGACAACCGGCATTGATTGAGTTTTTGATGAGAGGGCAGAGATTGTGACATTTGAGGGATGAGTTCAGGAAATCTCTGTGAAAACAGCTCCTTTTTAAGCTAATCTCATGCAGTGCAACAATGATCAATATATAAAGCGCATTTCGTGCAAAACATTGGGAAGAAGATTGAAAGAGGTCATAAAAATGGAAACATTATATATATATATATAGATGAGGGAGAGGGAGAGAGAGAGAGAGAGAGAGAGAGAGAGAGAGAGAGAGAGGGATACATTTGGTTTTAAACTCATGATGTATTTTTAGCTTTTTTCCTGTGAGATATTTGAATTTTCCAATGAAACAAACTATAACGCTTACCATTGATTCATTTACTGTTAACTTAATATTCATTCATTTTCCAACCTGCTTATTTCTGGGGGTCACGGGGGTCTGCCGGTGCAGATTGGGCGAGACATAGGGCTGGGCGATATGAAGCAAAAAATATATCTCAATATATGATATATCTCGATATCGACAGGATTTAAACCCCCCCCCCCCCAAAAAAAAATACTGCAAAAAAAAATATTACAAATTTCAAAGTCGTTTTTTATTGAAGCTCAGAGGTGCTTCTGCAAATTTTCTTTCAGAAATCCTTGTATACATATTATAAAACAATAAAGAAATACATATTGCCTTTTCATTCAAAAAAATAAAAATAAATAACAGGCAGTGCATAGAAACAAAGTGCTCCTGTAACATTTAGGATACAAACAAAATCCCTGATAACATAAATAATAATTTAACTGTAAAATAATACACATTGCCTTCTTTTCATTCAAAATAAAACAACTCAAGCTCATCTTTGCAGGACCTCTGTTGTAAGTAACCTTTTCCAATTCAGCAGCAAGCCGCGCTCTCTCTGTAGTGTACAGTCGCGGGAGTTCCTGTCTCGAAAAGTAATGCCGACTGGGTAAACTGTATCTGACTGGGATCAAGTGTTTTTAGCATACGTTTAAAGCCACGTTGTTCAACGACGGATATGGGTGCCATGTCCACCGCTATGTGAAATGCCACGGACTCTGTGATGCTACACCACCTTGCGCTCTGTCTTTCATATTCTACACTCCGCGTTATAGAATTGTGGAGATTAGTTGAGCTTTGGTTGGCAGCAACTTTCACGGCATTCACGGCAGTAGACATCTGTCTGTTGTTCGTCTGACGACTTAAAACCAAAGTATTTCCATATAATGGAGCCAGCTGTTCTTTTTTTGCAACAAGTTCTGTAGCCTCCGGGCTGGTTGCGGGCGCCGCCATGTTGATTGAGACGACAGGCAAGGGGAGGGGGAACAAAAGCAAGGAGGCGGGGACGAGCACAGCACAGAGAAAGCAAACAAGAAAAGTGGCGAAAATTAAATATAGACATTATATCGATATGTACGATATGCCAGAATTCATAGCGAGTTTAAAAAATATCTCGATATATTTTAAATATCGAGATATCGCCCACCCCTAGCGAGACACATTGGGCAAGAGGCGGGGGTACACCCTGACAGGTCACCAGTCCATCTCAGAAATATTTGACTTATATTTTACCTGCAAAAAATGTTTTTTCCAGAAAATACAAAAAAAATAGTTAAAAACAAAACTACAACCAACACAGCACTGATAAACACGTTAGGAGGATGTTTTATCACGGGATCTACCTTCACTGTTTTCTCCACTCCAGTACAGCTCCACTTCTACACATACTTTTTTACAGTCAGTAAACCTTTCCCTTATTTTAAAAATATTTTTGATAAAAGATACCAGAACTTGGTGATTACACATGCACGGGCTAAAATAACCTGGAAACGAGACTCTGCAACAACCACAATGAGCAGCAGACTCTCCCTCCGCTTCCGAACTAAACGCTTCATGATGTTTTTATGAGAGAAAGTATTTCACCTGTTCCGTGAGATATTTAAAAGCTCCAGCACATTTCTTCTGCGTCACCTCCATGAATTGCTCTTAAACGCACTCAACAGAAACATTAACCTCAATGTCAAAGCTCAGATTCACGACATGCTGAGAAAATACGCCTGGAATGGGGTCCATTTGAATAATAGATGAGAGTCCCAGCTCGACCCTTCAGCTCCGGGTGAAGGAACACGGAGTCCGTACGAGCCGAGAATGAGGAAAAATGAAGCTGTTCCAGAGAAAAGTCTCATGTCGGAGAGTAAGACGTCTTTTACAAGAGCAAACAGAGTCGTCGAGAAGAGATGGACTCATAGGATCACTACACTTCTGAAGTTAGTCGTAAAAGAAATACTCGTATTTTCTAACGGTACCCGTTCTTCAGATCTGGTGAAATCACTGTTAGCTCATTGAATCCAATCAGAACTAATGTGCTTCCAAAGGTTAACTGTATTTTTCCCATTTAAAACCTTTTAGAGGTTTTTACAACATGCTGCTGCAATAGAAAAATATGTTGAATCCTAATGTTCTGTGAAAGAACAGGAAGTTACATCACTACAGGAAGAGTAACAATATTTAAGTTGCTTGAATAAAGAATGCACAGGATGGTTTGGCAGTGTTGCATTTAGCTGTTAGCAACATCGGTGTTTAAAGCTAAATAACGTCTCGTTTAACCTTAACCTATGTTTCCAGAGTCTTCTGTAATGGGTTATGATTAGTATTTCAATAACACTGCCCAGAGTGCTGCTGAACAGATGAACCTCAAAAAGCAACCATTACAGCAATGGCAATAAAACATCAGTTAATAAAACATTTACAGGAATGATCAGAAATCCTCGTCACCTTTAGTCTTCAGTCAGTCAAATACGGAACAAGGATTTGCGAGTGATCTAAGGCTTCTTACTGGTTTCAATGGGACAATATTCAAATAAATCAATTAATCTTCTTTTTTAACAGTGAAAATCTTCTTTCAAGAATAAAATGTGTTTATCCCGTATCCCCTACGAAAACTCCAGAGACACTTCTCCATCCTCGAGAGATCGATCAGCTGCAAGCATCTGGGAAACTATGAATCTATCTGTATTTTTCAGACTGCCCTCTAATCTAATGCCATTTACCTCAAATAATTGTGTACAACGTTTAAAAACATCCAGTTTATTCATTTTTGAAAGCACAACCATCCCGTAACATTCCGAACGTCTCTTCATTCTCCGTCCCCGAACACCTTTGGTTTCTGTGGCCTGTTTAATCAAACTCCAGCAAGTGTAAATCACACCCGGAGTCAAACCGCAGCCGCGGTACAATCCCCCACTGATAAATAAATAATGAAAGGATCCGGCCTCCATATTTCTCCCGCTGCCTGAAGCCAAGCATTGAGCGGCGCTGAAATGTGTCTCTAATCACTCATTACCCTCCCCACGATTGAATTTCTGCCCGTGTGTTCAGACGCTGTCTCCACGAGGCCAATTACTGCAGCCACAGCCTACAGAGCACCCGGCTGAGGCGAGAAAGCTCGAGGAGACAAGGAGGACAGGTGTAGAGCACAGAGGGAGTCGAACCCCGCACCAACAGCCTTCCGTCTGAGCTCTCTTGCTCCAGATAGAAGAAGCCTGATTCCTGGTGGTACGGTCTCAGGGAGGAGAGCATGAACACAGACGTAACTTTATCAACAATATTCATAAAGATAAACGAGTCACTCAGTCCTGTGTCTGGGCCAGAGGGCGGTGACGCAGAAGGTTCAAACCCGTAAACGCTTTGTTTCTCCTCGTAACTGCTGGAATCGAAGCCAGCGGAAAAGCAAAAGCCGCTTTAATGATCGAGGAATAACAGTGAAACTCTGCCTGGGTCGCGTTTTATACCACCTTTACGTCTACGTTCTTCAGGGTCCACGACCACATAGAAACACTGTCTGGCCATTCTCCACAGGCATTTGCTCTCCCAGAACTGCTGCTCACTGGAGATTTTCTCTTTTTCAAACCATTCTCTGTAAACCCTAGAGATGGTTGTGTGTGAAAATCCCAGTAGAGCAGCAGTTTCTGAAATACTTAGACCAGCCCATCTACACGTCCAAAGTCACAGAAATCCTCTTTCTTCCCCGTTCTGATGGTCGGTTTGAACTGCAGCAGATCTTCTTCACATGATTAGAAGTTGTTGTTAATTTGCATGTGTACCTAATAAAGTGGCCGATGAGTACAGATTATGCATATTTTTTATAAAGTTGATTCCAATTTCTTGGACTGAACTTGTAATAAAGGTCTAGCCTTGAGGTCACCCGTGAGTTAATTCAAATCTCGAGATTTATAAATGAAACATAGATTTGTCAGCAAGAACAGCGGCTGAACATAGGAACCGCTTTGTTTCGCTCCTAGACACCGGCGGAGGCTGTGCATATTCTCAAGGTGAACGAGCTGCTAGTGGAGGAGAGCGCTGTTTGCTAAATTCATTATTGACTGCAGCGCTTCTGCCAAGCTCTCTCTAATAAGGCGATTGGCTAAACCCACGAGTCTCCAGTTCTCATCACAGCATGCGTGTGTGCGCGTGTGCGCGTGTGCGATTCCTGCCGGCATCAGCATTGATGGCCAAGATCACCAATCCCACACAATAGCTGCGAGGGTGTTGCTAATCACAGCATCGATCCAGTAACTCTCCCATTAGAAACTCTTTAGCTCCGCGGTCGGCTTCCTGAGAATGGAGTCCAGTGGTGGAAGGAACAAGGAATCAAGAAATCAGAAATAAAGATGCAATTATCATTAATTATCTTTCCAGAATCACTCCAAACGGCTTCACGGGTTTCTCTTGGACGATGGGTGTGAAGATCAAGGGAGACATTGGGGTAATAAAAGATTCAGGTTTGAATAAAATCCCAAAAAAGCAACACGTCGTTTCATGGCATCAATAGAAATGCCTCAGAGAGAGAGGTCTGAAACCTCAAAGCTAAAGAACAACCTCGATGAGGAACACATTCAGCTGAGCTGTGAGTAACTGAGAAATCTGAAGCAGGTGAACCCATGGTCAACACTCGTGTTTTACCTCAAATGGAAATAAACTTTTGAGGGTGTGATCGGAAATGAGGCAGTGTTTTATATTAAACGCAGTCATATTTTATGTTTCACGCCATAACTTCAACTATTCTCTCCTCTGTCTCTGTTTACAATTTTGCGCTTGGAAACCATGGCACGATGTGAATATTTGCCGGATTGTGATACGTGTTCAATCTTATCGAGTTATTGCTGCATTTTATTTAATCCCCCGTGATTCCACTGACATTTTACTGTATTTTCTCACTAAAAATACGGTTTATTGTTAAAATCAGAGGGTTTACAAGAGGGTTTCTATTTATGTTCAGTTGTTTGTTTATCTCAGAAAAACATTTTTCAACCTAATGTTAATTTGATGATGTTCTACATTTGTATTCATCTTTATTTAAAACAAACACAATCAAACGGATATATTTCAGTAAAAATTCCTGTAACAGACATTTCCACTCACTGTGCTTAATGACATAAGACTATTATTGCCTGAAATTGCTAATCGTACAGGTGGAAATTATTGCAAAATTGTCGAAAAAACGTTTGCGGCCAGGAGACAGAGCTCTGCATGGAAACGGGAAGCATCTGATTGGTTGGTGGTAGTGGGGGAGGGGGGTGCTGGTCAATGATGCAGTAGATTTCCTCAAGACCTTTTGAGGATTACAAGAACATGCACGAGCGACAGCAAATACAACTTCACGCATGTCTCTAACGAGCGAACAGCACTAAAACAAAAAGTGAAAGCTCTCAGAAGTTTAAGATGAAGCGGAATATTAGAGATGACCATTCAGTAACAAACTCCTCTACGTTTATTAGCTTTTAAACGTTCTTACGATTAAATGTTTGTTCATAAAAATAAAATAAAAAAATTTGTATTTTCGTACAGCATCAACGTCCCAAAGCTGGTAGAGGACTCCTGGTTTTCATGAGATGGGATCCTCGTCACAGTCTCCCTTTCCATTCACTTCAGACACAATAATAAATAAAGTTTTAGCTTTAATTCAACACTTTAATCAGAGTTACTTGGATTTATAACGTACCTACCTAACATTGCTAAAGTATTTTAAAAAGTGTGATATTCAGAGATTTCGTTTAGTAAATGTGAAACGTGAAAGAAGGGTGCAGTGAAACAGTGAAATGTAATTTTATAATTGGCTTCAGTAATGGCAGCAGCAGGAGACGCTGAGAGTGGAAGCTGTTGGTAATAATTACAGAAGCACATCACGGTCTTTGACCTTTAAAGAGCAGGAAGAGGTAAATGTCTGCCTTGACCCTCACGAGCTCTGCTGAGGGTTTGGGTTTATTGGGATGGAGAGAGATCTCAGGAGAGTCCAGCACTGCGCTCGATTATTCACCTCACCACGTCTCAAATCATACCTTGAGTTGTAACTGTATGAGAACTTTTTTAACGCTGGGAACCAATACTCGACTTGGTATCATTATGTCAATGTTCACCTTCACTTAAAGACCTGAGACACCAAAATGTGCTGAATCTTTTTTTATGTATTAATTCTTGTTAAGGACTTGCGTGATTAAATATATTTTCTTTTCATTCCTTGTTTCCAATGAAAAGCACTTTGAATAACTCTGTGTACGAAACGTACTCTACGAATGAACTTGCCTTGCCTTGATGAAACAACAAAGCTTTAGTTTTTGAGCCAATTTCTGAATGAGGAAAGCAAGAGGATCTTCGTGAAAAGAGAGTTGAACTGTACAAAACACGAAAGGGATATACAAAGATCTCCAAGGAACTGGGAATGCTGACCAGCAGTGTTAAAACTCTGATGAAGAAGAAAGTGAAGGATTCTGGTGAAACCAACAAATATTTCTGCTACAACTGCCAGAAAAATTGTGAGGGATGAAAAGAAAAACTCACAAATAACTTTATCTGAAGTATAGGGCTCTCTGAAGAAAGACTTGAGGAAAAATGGTTTTCATGCTGGAGTTTCCAGGAGAAACCCGTTAGCACACAAATACCACAAAGCAGCCGCTTATAATCCACCAAAGTTCCACTCGTCATTGATTCCACCGGAACAAAGAGAAGGTTCTGGAGTGGATCTCAATCTCCTGACCTCAGTATCACTGAAGTACTCTGAGGAGAACTCAAACGTGCCGTTCCTGCAAGAATTTACAAGAATCCAAGAAGAACGTGCTGCTTTACCAACAGAGAAGATAAGAACCTCATCCACAACTACCTCAAGAGACTCCAGACTGTCGTCGATGGTAAAGGGGAGATAGAGAATATTAAGACCTGGGGTGTTTAAAAAAACAACTGAGTAAAAACAGTCATTTGATGATAAATTTATTTCAGTTGGTAGGTCCTGGGTTTGGATAAAAGCGTCTGCCACACGCACAAATCTAAATGGCTTCACCCAAACACTAACTATGAGTGGAACAAACGCTTCTGTGCTATTCATATTTTCTGAAAAAGAAATCCGATATTTTTCCAGGGTGTGTAAACTTTTAATGGAAGCCAACAGTGATGGGTCAGAGTTTGGAACACAATCACGAATCGAATCTATTCTTAGTTTTGGGCACCGCTCTGGAGTCTCTTAGAGCACCTCCTCTCATTTTATGTTGCAGATCGCTAGCTCAGCAGTGCAACCCTTAAAAACACACCGAAAGCTTTTACAGCAGCGAAGCATGCAATGATGCGCTACAACAGATGGTGCTAATGCATCTCTTTCTAATTGACCCTTTTAAAGAGACAGTGCCAGCGCTACCCTCGCATCCTTTAATGGATTGTTTTCCTCCTCCGTTTAATTACGAGAAGTCTGTTCGGACGTTAGAGATGCTGGTTGGAGAGATTTATGGCCTCTGGTTGTCTGCGGGGTTAGCACAACAAACAGATGTTAAATGCTTTTCTTTTACTTCAAATGCTCCGTCGATTTAATGTCTTTGACGTTCGTTAATATTCTGTTCAATCCAAATCGATATCCTGTGTGTTTGTGTAAAGATGCTTTATGTTAAAAGTTACAGCATGACTTTTCTGAACCTCCTTTGACCTGTCGACCAAACCCAGGAGCTGCTGAATGCTAATGACTGAGCGACATCAAAAAATCATTTTCCTTTAAACAGGGACCTAAATTATTCTTTTAGCACGAGGATCTAAAAGAAATGCTGTTAAGTGGGTCGTTCCTGCTGTGCTATAGCTTCTGTACAGTATGTTTTGAACTTTCACACATCAGCACTATCTTTCTCCTCCTTGTATTAGGAATGTTAGATTAGATTTTTAATCAGCAAAAAAAGCTTGGCTTGTCTCGTCTCTGGTGAAAATTTTACATGGAAAAAAATGTAAAAATGTGACCTCTAGTGGTGAATATTTAAAAATGTAAACACTGCAGATGGAATAGACCCGATACACTGAACATGGAGCCACACCCACTGAACATTAATCCATGCTAAACAAGGACATGGGGTGGTCACACTATGAAAAAAAAACCCATTGACTCGATGGCGATGAAAAGCGGAAGTTCCCGCCCACCCTGTGCGATTCCCCTTCACAATATCGGGTCACGTGATGTGTCTTGAGCCTCCACATTGGTGAGGTAGCTTTGTAGCAAATGTACATTTTAGGACGTCCGTGTTGATTTAAAGTAGATTAGCGAGCCTCCTAGTAATATACGTTATATAGTGATTATATGTTAATTATTGACGGTCCAGGAGTAGTGACACGTGTTTTCTCTAGTGGTGAAAATGTAATATTGAAATACAATCTTTATTGATTAAATGATCTTGAAAGTTGACCTCTACAGAGGAAAAATATTGTATTCAGAAGAAACCAGACACAGATTTGATCTCAGATTAATTCTGCTCCACAGAAAGTTCCCTTCTGGTGAGAGAATATTGATCATGTACAGTATGTGGAAGTAAAGGCCAGAACCGACGGCTGCGAGTCCCAGACACCACTTCCACTCTTGATATTAAACATGTACTGCATACGTTCCTCACGGTCCTGAGCTCCAAGATAAACGGTAGAAAAACTATATCTGAATATAAATACAGTAGGAGAAAGGCAGCATGTTCTGTAAAAATCAAGCTAATTCTGGAAAGAAGCAGATTAGATGCAGAAACACAGTTATGTAGGAAATAATGTCTTCGGTGGATGATGTCATTATAAAGTGTGCAGTGCATTACATTAGGCGGTGGTTTTGTGAGGAAAAAACTGAACTAATCTTTTTCAGAAATTACGTTTAATGTGTCATTTTTCTAATGAAGCAAAATACCTTGAATTCTGTTGTAAACTACATTTAGTTATTTCTCCTGGACGAAAAGGAAGAGGGGAAGAAAAAAACAGTTTGTTGTATAATATTGAGTTTATAGTTAAAACATCTCTTCACGCTTTCTATTAAAGAAATGTTTCTTTTTGTAATTTGTGTCAAATTGGTAAAGCAGACGGATTTTATTAAAACATCAGAAAACAATTAGGAGCTTAAACTCTTTGAATACAGAAAAGTGGATGCACGAACACAAAACACAGAAGAGAGAAGCGGAGTCTAGGGCTGCATTGAAAACGATGTACTGCACGAAGATTGAGCAAGAGTATACGTTTCCAGCAAACATCCTTCCATCGCTGCAAACACAACTCTGCGTTTCGCCATTTCCTAAAACCATGTGATTTCCAGGGTTTGGCTACATGTACGTCTACATTCTGATACAGCAAGTACACAGAGTCAGTGGAAGATCGAGATGAGTGAAGTCAGCCGAGGTAAGGCTGGGTGCAGGGGGAGGAGGCCACGTAAACCAAAGCATCCTCCGAAAACACACTGATCTCGGCGCTTCTCCTCGTGTGCGTGTGGTTCGCTAGTGCTGCAGAGCTTACGGACTTAAAGAAGAACTTCCTCTAGTGTGAGATGATGTCATTTTCCAGCAACAGTAATCCACAACTGAACCAGAACATCATGCGCACGGTTTCAGAAGCCCACAGAGAAAGAGAGCGCGGCGTGAAAGAGAGAAAGAAAAAGACGGGTTAATCCCTTTCTGTGGTCATACATCCATACGCACGCTGCTCCTCGCATATTTCTGAGTTCATTAAAGATCTGGAGTTTGAGGATCGTCCCAATTCTCTCAGTTCTGTGCTTGGTGACTATTCAAAGAGGTTTAATTGTAAATGTGGAGTGATTAATCCTCCACATTAGAGTTCTGAGGAACATGAACCTCGATTCAAACTAAATGTACACTACAAGAGTTGGAAAAGCTGAGGGGCAAACAATTATTTGATAAAATGATGATTTTTCGAGTTCCTCCAGATCTTGTATTTTTTTTCAATTTTTGTCATAGCTTCACCTCCACCTGTGAGAATCAATAGAAGTCACGTGGAATGATCTCGACTCGTGGAGCATCGGTGATACTGAGAGATTAGAGGGATCCGTCTAGAACTACACGGGAGGAACTGCTCAATGACCAGATGAGAGCTGGAACCACAGTCTCAAAGGCACAGCGCACATCCATCCCGTCTTACCATCAGGAGGATCCAGAGGAGACACGGCAGAACGTCGTGTGGTCAAAGGAACTGCATTCCTTTGAAGAAATGAAGAACGGGCTTTTCCAAACACAGGGGACATACATCTGCATCAAGAGGGGAGGATGGATCGTTCCAGCAGGACAATGACCACAAACAGCATTTCAAAGTGCTGGAGATGTCAGGCCTACAGAGTCGCATCTATGCAGGACCTCGAGAAGACCTTTCACACAAACCAAAATGTTTTATAATATAGCAATCAAAAAACACGGGGAGGTCATTCCACATAACGCGCTTTTCCAAAACAAAAATCAAAGATTTTCGGTCGTGAAAGTACACACAGCATAAACACATTTAAAAGAAATTCCTCAAGCTCTGAGTTACTTAATTCTCGAATAAATAAATACGTAAAACTCAGTTTAATAAAGTGATCTGTTTAAACGTCAATTTTATTAGTTATTCCGACTTCTAATGCACAAAAAGTGGAGTAATTCATCTAATTTCCTCCGGTTTGAGAAACGCTGAGCTGCCGTGAGACGGTAGAGCTACCTATGCATGTACATAAGCAACTAGTGATGAGGTTTAT
The DNA here is from genome assembly GCA_007224835.1 of Danionella cerebrum. Lineage (NCBI taxonomy): Eukaryota > Metazoa > Chordata > Actinopteri > Cypriniformes > Danionidae > Danionella > Danionella cerebrum. The sequence continues at coordinate 226,247 of SRMA01025228.1, read as the reverse complement.
GTTAGAGGGTTAGAATTAAAATAATGTAGAAGCTAGAGGAGCAGATGTTTAGTGCTCTCCTCTTCTTCTTCATCCTCGCTCACTGCTCCCGAGTCACCGCTGAAGCTATCGATAATAGATCTCAGGGATTAAAGTAAAGCCGGATACACCACACCTGTCGTCTGGCAGCGGCTGGAGTCGTCTGCGGCCCTCGTTTGCTTCTGGGAAACACCGGAGGGTGTGAAAGTGAGACAGGGATGGAGGGTCAGGCGGTGTAATTTCTCTAATCCTCCTGGCATTTATTCTTGCTCAGCCTGATAATGGAAGGGAAATGGTGCAGGGGAACTTTTTAATGGCTTTAACTTGTTGCATGGTTGCCTCCGTTTCTCTTGGGTCAGAAAGCATCCGTGCAGTCACATGATGATTCAGGTTTCAGTGTCTGGCTTGTTAAAAAATCATACAGTTTGAATTTGGGAAAATTCACCAAGTTTTAACCCTTCATACTCTGCGTTTGTTCCAGTGGAATATTCAAGAGGAATTCTCTCTTAGAGTTCTTTGAGCTCGCTTAGGGTTTAATCACTTCACTTTCTAGTATTTGTTTCTAGTTATCAAATGCCTCGTTTGATCTCAGGAGAAAGAAATGCACGGCGTATTTGGTGTAAAAATGTCTGCTACATACATAAATGTAAATGTAAAGTACATAACTGGATGAAGAGAGAGGAGGGACACTCACACTTACTCCCCTCAAGCAATCTGTGATGATGCTTTCAAATGCTCTTCAATAAAAACCCACTTAATATTCCCAGACCCGGACCTTCACACCACGTGTGAAATGCAGCATAGAACATAAAAGTGATGGCAGCACACTTTAGTTGCATTTCTACTGCTGAGTAGCATGCACCCCTTTATTAATACAACAGCAAATACCAACCTCTTTAAAATTAATTAAATGCGCAAAACAAATAAATGAATACAATTGGAAGCAATTAACTGTGGAGTACTTAGTGGAGGGCTTATCTCTGGAGAACGGAGCTTTTGAAAGGCAGATTACAGAAAGAGTGAGTCGCACACAGAGCTCTTGACATGGAAAGAAGTCACCACTGTCCCTTTGCATGCGCTCGTTGCAATTAACCTCGGCACGCAGGTCAGAAAACAGCTTAAGCATTCAGAGCTCCACAACGCCGTGATATTATGCAGAGGCGTCCTGTGAATGTGAATGAACAGCAGGCAGCTCTTACCTTTGTGATGCTTTAAACTCTCATCACGTGACCAGACGCTTGCGAGAGCTGAACCCGAGGCTAATAAACCTGTTAACAGATGAAGAAACGACATGAAAAACTTAATTGCGATCTCAAAGAGTGTTCAGCTGAGCTACAAAGCTTTCACACGAGACTTTAATATTTATCAGCGGTGAACTGACAGACAGACGAGAACCTTTTATTCTCAAAAAGCAACCACGCGACAGCCAATCAGAGCGATGCTAGAACCAAGCGATTCTTATTTTAAAAGAGAGCTAAAATCACGAATCCAATACAAAAGATTAACAAGTTCAAGAATTTGTATAGTATTTACTTATGTAGAAATTAAAAAATACTTAAGTAGAGTAAAGTGTAAAAATGGTAGAAAAATGCAAAAGTAAATGAACAATTAAATGAATAATATATATATATATATATATATATATATATATATATATATATATATATATATATATATATATATATATATATATACACATCTTGAATAAATGTATGTATAAGTGGATGGATACATACATTTCTAAAAAATATTAATTTCTGCTTCAATAAAATAAATAAATACCAATGTATTTCTAAACATTCAATACATTCTAAGTAATTTTTTTGTATGCTATTTATTCATTATTTATTTCTGAGCCCAAATGATAATTTGTGGGCAGTACTATCTTCAGTCTCATCCATGAATGGGAACCAGTCTGTCTGGTGAGTGATCTGCCTAATGTGAACTACTGCTAATATAAAATATAATTTGTTTGCATTCATTTAATGCAACATTCGCTCCTCTCAGTATAATCCTACATATATATCCATCACATATATATATATATATATATATCCATGACCAATGCCCTCATGCCACACCCCGAGCACGGCAACACCCCTGTCTCTGTATGAGTGCAGAAGTAGCGCAGCCCGTTTCACTGAGTCAATGACAGAACGTTTATTAGTGCTCTGTTCCTTTAAGGTGCAGCCAGATGAGAGACGCACCTTATCTTCTGGATCGTAGCATCAGGGAATGGCTCTCCGCCAGCGGGTTTCCTCCTGCGCTGACACAGTGATCGGCTGTCAGTTGTCCTGTGGGCATCAGAGAAGCAGCGGGCAGATTGTTAGCAGATGTTGTTGATCTTAACACACAGCGGGCACATGTTAACATTGACAGGTCTCAGGTCAGAGCAGGAGACTCCTGCATCTTTCATTGAAAGCATAGCTCAAGAGTGTTCTGCCTCCATGCAGCCGCCCTGATGCCTTCCCTCGCCCTAATTTTTAGTCTGGAATGATCAAACCGAAGGCTTGCTCTTCTGCCCGATTCCAAATGGGTAACCCTTCATTTCATTTAGCTCCTTCATGTGAGAGGATTCTCTTTGGGATAAAGGCTGATTTGTATTTCTGCTTCAAGGCCATGCGCAGCCTACAGAGTATAAACAGACCCCTGCACCATCGCCTCTAACGTACACCTCCCAAGAACTGTGACTATATGCAGCATCAGCAGCACGTCGCAGCGGTCGCAGTCTGAAAGGCGAACCGAACTCTGTGACAAACCGGTCAAGCGGAAACCCGTGCTCTCTCTCATGATGCGGAACAGGAAGTGATGGATGCTTGACGAGTTCAAGTTTGTAAAAACACAACACAAATGTTTTGCAAAGCACTGTTCATCCGTTATTAAAGAGAAAAGGTCAAAGTTAACATCTTATCAGGACACTTTTTCTCTCCGTCTCTGTCCAGGACTCCTGTCTTTCACCAAATGTCTGCCTTGTGAGAGATCCGGGGATCCCTATGGCCCCATTTAGGATTCAGAGGAACAGATGTTGAATTAATTGGTTAATTAAAAACTAGCATCATCAGAAACAAGAAAGATGTCGATGTCACTGAAGCTGCAGATGTTCATCTCCACATAAAACATGCTGCAATCCAGAAAACACCGAAATGCTTTGATAAACCGTTTGGTAACATGTCGATATTCATTCCTTTTCCCAAGATTCAAGAGAGGTTTTCAGAGCCACAATATTAAACTGAACAGAACCCTTTCAGCCGCAATCTGTTCCGTCTGCCCCGGCGAGATGAAATAATCACATAATGACATCCTGTCAGGTGGGCATCACATTAATCCTGCCATAAACAGAGCGATCGACAGAGCCATTTTTAACCAAAGCCGGGGAGAGAGGGAGGCCAGGCTCCTGTAATTGTTCTAATTTGGAGAGGATCGATGCTTTTGGCAGAGCACAAATCACGCAGCTACACAGGCATATAAAAGCAGGCTGTCAGACACCCCCCCACCGACACCCCACCCCACACGTCTCCCCTGCTCGCTGCCAAACGCCCATTCAGCACACTTGGCACTTTGCAGCATCGGCAAAGCTGGCGTGCCAAGATTTCTGCTCGACTTTTCAAACAGAACTGTTTTCCTGGTTGCACACAGAGCACGCAGCTCAAGATGCAAACAGCAGGAAGTTCAATAAAAGGGGCATTTCTCCGCAAAAGTGCATTGTGTTGATTGTGACATTCCTGCTCCTCAATAAACGTCTTTCATTCCCTTCAATCCTTCTGTTCTGTGACCTCAAGGCTTCCCCTTTAATATTTTTATATAACTTATACAGACATCTGGGGATTAATCATGCATTCATCACAAAATGCTACTTAAGTACACTGCAAAGCAATGCCGTGATTTGCTGCAACACACAGAGATGTTACCAGAGATATTAAGGATGTTATCACCACATGTATCTATGGCACGACCCAAGAGGAGAAGAGGAAGAACTTGATGGACATTTTAAATTCAGCACAGCTATAAACCCAGAGGTTCCAGAAAGGTAACCAGCGGCCATGACTCCTCTGAGCTTACAACAGTTTCCAAAGAGTCCACGACTCCAACTAGGACTTTTCAAAGGATTTCAAAGAAGTCCAAGCACTAAGTGGGATCTTGATGGCACTGAACACACCATAGCAACCAAAGTTTACATTAGCAACCATTTAGGAAAATCCATAACTCTGTTTCCTAGCACCATACGCAGACGCTGTGTCCCTGCCTCGTTTACCTTCACAAGCTGCCACCAAGCAAGCTCCCAGTCCAGCTCCGTGGTGGAGAGCGAGCCAGGTTTGATTGCCGACCCTGACGGTCTTTCAATCCCTCCACAATTCGAAAAATAGCAAAGTAAGAAATGATTTTGCCATGAAAAGCATGAACTGTACAAATCTAGCTTTTGTTGTAGTTTTTCAGCACGTCTATGCTTGTACTACTCTGATTCAAGGTTTAACTGATAAAAGGCTCATTTGCAGCCTTTGCGGAGTTTAAACAGTGCTTTAATCGTAAAATAACTCTTCTCTGTCGAAATAACACCTTTTTCATCTGGGAACTTATTTGCAACCATAGTTTTGAGTGGTTTTCCTTCTTTTACTCGATCGTCTGCGGTTTCTCTCATTTGTATGTTTCTATGAATGTTTTCACATTAATAATGCAAACGTATAAACGTACCAGCTTGGATCTATCGTGCCTGATACTCGATGTTTATGCTGCTGACGAAACAGTGAGCATTTCTATCATCTTTGCAGTTCTCTGGCATCAATGAGCCTCTTCCACCCACTGAACTGCTGCTGTGTGAAAACCAGCGATCCTCAATATCCACAATGAGAAGCAGCCGATTCCTCCACAGCAAACTGTAGGATAAATGAACTCCAAAATAAAAAAAATACTCTTTTTTTGTCTCTAAAGCTTGCCGATCTAGTTCTGTGTTGGTGATTAATCCAAAAAGTCTTGGGAGTTTCTATTTGTTTCAATATTACTCCCGCATTCACCGTCAGAGACATAAGCAATGCTCCTGCTTCTCATTAGCTCCCGTTTCATTGAACGTGAAGCACATAATTGCTCGATCCAGCCAAGCACATATGGTGCCCGACTGAAAATGCTGAATGGAATCCAGAGTTATGGTGCATTTCTCAGCCCAGCGCAGCACAACGACTTAATGTCACTCACTAACTCACCGAGCGCATGCAGGAGCTCGCACAGCAAGCAGCCATTAGCTCAAATTGAGTCACGCATTTATTCAAATCAGTTTAGCATCACACCTGAGTAAATATGCTTACCTGCAGGATTTTGTTTACATCCATTAAAAGGGAATCAAGAAGCATTCAAAGATAAACTAATTCAGCGCAACTAGAAAAGTTATTATAGCTGCACATGACTGATTTAAAGCATCAGAAAATAAAGCTCAGCAGCTCGTGTCAGACCTTAGAGAAGGGGATTGACCAGCTCAAAATAAACGTACACCGATACTGGTGTGGCAAAGAAGCAATTTTGTTGGAGAAATTAAAGGTCTCCAGTTTCCCAAAGAGAATCACAGAGGAAAACAAAAAGTCTTACTTGATAAATATTTAACAATCTCGTCACATGAACTAAATAACTGAGGCTTTAAGAACATTATGGAGCCGGACCATAATATCCCTGAACACTCGACAGCACCCAGACCACCTGACCGTAGAGAGCATATATACACATCTAAATGTCCGGTTCGCAAACTCTTAGAGACATTGGGTTTGTTTAAAAAAAAACACTAGAAACATTCTATAATGTCATGGATGATCCTTAGCAACCAAATATTTACTCTAGCAACCACATCACATCAACATCTGAATTGCGCACTCTTACAGACAATTGCTTCATTTAAGTCACATTGAGACAGGCAACATTGTCGTGTTGCTCATCCATCATTAGCAACCAAATTGTTACCCTAGCAACCATATCATCAGATCTGAATCTCAGGCTCAGAAACTCTTACAGACACTTAGCTGGATCATAACTCATTGTCCAAATGTCAAATTTGTTTAATGCTGTACACTTTTATTGTTCAATCTGTGAATAAATCAAGAACTTTTCTCTTTATCTGCATCTTTCTTTCCGGAGCTTCGAGAGGTAGAGAACTGGCTACACACATCTGGGTTCAGGGGACGAAGAAGCAACACTATTCTGCAAGGAATTGTAGTTTCTGAAGAAAATATTCAATCAAATCATATTTCGAGTAATCAAAGAGTCTCTGAGCTGTTCGGTTTCCAGATTCTTGCATGGCATGGCCTCAGTGAACCAGAGTTCGAGAGCCACTGAGATAAACATGGAATAAAAGCCACGCATCAATTATCTTCAGAGTTATCCAGACATGGATGGGTTGTCTGGTTATCACAAGCAGATCTTACAGCAAATACATATCGAGAGCGAATGAGACGAGTTCTCAGCGTAGCTCCTCATTACGACCGGAATGACAGAAGCCATTGAAAGCGTAGTTCCCTGAAAACATAAAATGATTCACTATAAAAACCCATCAGCGTCTTTGATTAGTCTGCTGAATAAATGGAAGACATTTCAGTACAAACGTAATCAAGATTCACCTTCTTTAACAGGAAGAAACATTGAAACCATTGCATTGGTTTGGAATTATTTTAACTTTTATTAACTATTAACTTTTATTTAAATATTAAGGCTTTATACAAACCAATGGTCTGCTTTTATTTACATTTATTTCACTCAATTACTTCCATTTCATCCTTGAGATGGTTCGACACCTTCATCTGTGTTTGATTCTCCTGATTGAACTTGATTAGGAAAGCCACACACATGTTTATATAAGAGCTTACAGCTCAGAGCAAATGGGGATGAGAAGAGACTTGTGGCAAGGCCCAGATCTGCCCAAGGTTACACTTGAGCTGGTTGTCTGGCCAAACTGAGCTATCGGCGGAGTTGAGCCTTGGTGAAAGTGATAAAGGAGAACCCAAAGATCACTTAGCTTTAGAGATGCAGTTGCGAGAAACTGTGAAAGCTGTAGAAAGTCAACCATCACTGTAACCTTCCACCAGTCGGGGCCCCAACAGATCCCTCTCCTCAGTGCAAGACACATGGAAACCCGTATAGAGTTTGCTAAAAGAACCCGAAGGACAAAGATTATCAAACGTTTTAATTCGATGCGGCGTGTGTGGAAAAAACCCAGCACTGCTCATCATCTGTCAAACACAGCCCCAACAGTGAAGCATGGTGATGGTAGCATCATGCTGCAAGGACGGGACGACAAGTTGCAAAATTGAAGAAAAGGTGAATGCAGCCAAGTACAGAGATCTCCTGGACGATGAAAGCCTCCTCCTGAGTGCCCAGGATCTGACTGAGCCAAAGTATTTCTTTCCGAGTGAGACAATGACCTTAAACTCACAGTTAAAAAATTAAGGAGTGGCTTCATAACAACTCTGTGACTGTTCTTCATTGGCCCAGCCACTGCCCTGACTTAACCCCAATCAATTCTGTTTTTCTCTCAATATATGGTTCAAATATGATTTAAGATTTAAGAGTGTAAATTATAGGAGGTCTGAATACTTTCGGCACCTTAACCGACTTCCCCGCTCCAACAGTGAGACACCGGTACAGTGTTTGGAGGCAGAATTGCTCAAAAACCACGAGGGGGAGACCCCTGACAGATTTAGAATTCCTGGTTGGTTGTTCACTTTAGGTCGAGTTAATCTCTCAGTCATGCACTCGCAACCCTTTAGCAGCCCCCCTCCCCCACCCCCACCCGCATTGGTAATTACATGATTATAAGTTTGCAAGTGTTTCATAAGACACTCAAGAGTGGAATTATGATTCCTCCTCTCTCCTCGATGAGACTCCTTTTGAACATGAATGCATGACTCTTCAAAGGGCGTATAATCCAGCGTTAATTAAAGCGGCAGCCGAATGCAGGACACAAAAAGTGAAATGAGCCCCGGCTGCAGTGAATAAGGCTTTCATAAGCTTTTACAGTGCAGCCACATCTATATTTACACCTCCACATGCACATTACTCCAGGAGAGGGAGCATATAGCCGGTCACCACAGGGCCCAATGAAATTTTAATCAGCTGGTTCCGAGACGGCGGGTTTGATAAATGTGGAAGAAACAGGCACAGAAATGAGTTTGGAAATGTGCTCATCAACCGATGCCGACAGTGAGGACGATCTGCAGTCGAGAACGATAATCCGAGACTTCCTGGAGGATCACACATCACAAATGAGATGAAACGCTGCAGCCGGATGGCTTCTTCTCCTCGAAAGCAACCGGATTAAATGGAGAATCATAGGAGATTGCTCGTGTTGTTTTTGAGCTGGAGTTCACTGCCAAGCGATGACATCTGCAAGTGTTCGGAAACGCCATGAACGGTTCCTCTGCATGACCTGAACCGCTGTCTGCACTGATGCATGGTTACTATGAAGCTTGATGGCCTCTTAAATAGAGAATCCGAGGAGACATTTGAAGAGTCTGCAAGGGGAGGAGAAGCCCAAAAGAGAGACATAAACAAAAACAACTCAAATGTTTATAGATCACAAACTCCTGCCAGAAAGGTCACCGTGAGCCTCGAACCGACAACCTTCTAACTGGAAGGCCACAGTGCCGCCCTGCAGCGACTTCCAAGTTATTCTGATCCTTAACCCGTTTAAAAGTGCTCAAACCATTTGAATTACATTCGTTTTAATTCAGTTTACATCAAAATGATTTTTCTTGTCTGATGCTGCCCCCACCGATGTTTGGCTTTCTCAAAACTTGGCTGCACATGGCATCTTGGTATCACCACGAAACCAGCTGTATCTGGTCTCGGTCTTGCCTCGGTCGTCAGGCCATCGTGAGGAATTTCGAAATACAACAATCAAGCTGCAGACTCATCACCATAAAAAAAATTATAAAAAAAATCACCGTCATTTTCTAAAAACATGGACAAAATCAAACGCTCATCAATTTCTCCACAAGTTCCGATGTTTATTTTAACATTGATGTGAGAGCGATCAGACGATCATGTGCGGACGCTGACACAGCATGCAAGAAAACATCGAGGAGCTCTCACACGCAAGCTCCCGGCGGATAATCGAATCGAACCAGAAACTCCTGCACTGAGAGCCGGTGATTCCAACGGGGTTCCTGGACAGATTTCATCTCCTTCACGAGGTTGATGAAGGATGAACAAGGCGATGAGTTGTACAAAAAGAGAATTTCTGCTTCTGATGTCTAACGGCAAACCAATCGACAAACATATTTCAATAAACAGAGTAAATAATTAATAAAACGAGTTGTTTTTCATGTTAAATTAATGCACATCTCTCATGGAGGTTAATGGACTTTGATCTGGCTGCTCATGTTTTATTGCTTTTAAACATGTTTGAATAATTTCGACGATTACAATTTTGTAAACAAACAAAACCCACTCTCATTTAATAAAGAAATAATCAAAGTAAACACAAACAGCCGGGGTGGGGAAAAACCTTTCATAAAATATACTTGAACAAACTAAAACTTCCAAACAAAACAGGTCAAACATTAACACAAAAGGCAATCGACGATTGCGAGCTGCTGGGAGAAATCACAAATAATGAACCGCACAAGAGCTTTGAGAACGACGAGAACAACGAACCAGACGAGAGGAGCAAAGGGGGCACATGGAGGCTAATTAACAAAGACACAGAATGAAGACACACACGAGAAGAGGCCAGAATAATAGGTACAAGAGGGGGTTCTCAGACAAAGAGGATGAGCAGACAGGAAGGGGCAGGAACAGAAGAAAAGACTACAAAATAAAAGACAGACAGAACAAAATAAAAGTACAGGAGGAAGAACCTAACAATCAATATTTGGTGCTTCTACATATTGCCTTCAAACCAACACCTGCACAAAAAAAAATCCTGATTATGATCAATGTTACATGTAGTTTAAAACCCAGCCATGAACTGAAACAGAAACAGCTGTGTAGGAGGCTTTAGGAATAACAAAACTCTCCTGCTGAGTTGAAAAGGGAGTTACTTGTCAGAGCAAGATTGAGCAGAGCAACAAGACACAAAATAGTTGTGATGCATCAACAATGTCTCTCCCAGACAAAGATTTAAAGCAGACCGGGGTTTCAAGATGCTGCTCAAGTTTGAAGATTGAGGATCAAAGTAACGTTGAGGATCGTAGATGCAGCGGTCAGTCACAGAAACTACTATCCCTAGAGTCCAGAAGATGCCCTTCAGTGAAGAAACCAGCGGTCGTCATGGGAGGGCACTTGCAGAAGTGAATTTGTTCGATGAAGATCTTATAGATACAACAATGAGCGTCCGCAGGCCTAAAGAGATCTGTGGTTAGATCTCAACCTCCCAGCAAAGGTCCTTCAGGAACTATATCTAGAGGAATTGCTGCCGTTTTGAACCACTTATTATTTACATTTCTCTTTGTTCATTGATTCAAAATAATGATGAGCACGTGTATTTGTGAAACAGAACTGTAAGAAAAGAAGATTATAAAGAAAGCTGAATGCTCAAACAAAGTTGATTAATATCAGGATCTACGTGTACCACACTTATCTCCATTTGCATTCTGAAGTACACACTTAAACCCTAATGACGTTAGCACTCGGAGCGGATGGCACGAGAAGCGCGTGCTCTTCAGAGACTCTGAACCCCATGATCCGTCCGTGCAACACTTGAGCGACGCTCTCCATTAAACAAAGACTCAATGGGAACAGCAATCACGAGTCCTGCCCTTAAATCTAAAAATAAACCATTGAGCCACGTCCGTTATGAAGAAAAACGAGTGAAGTCGTTGTTTAAAAGCTGCACGCACGAATCTGACAAAAGCACATGTTGATCTGGAAAATGGTTTAGAGACAAATAAATAAATGGTGCTCTTTAGAGAAGCTGAAATCCATTAGTGCTCATCTGACAAAAGCCACTGTTTAAAGCAGTTACTGAACTGCGGCGGGCGTATTGTGTTTCAACATTTGGAACACTCTTCAAATAAATTATTTATGTAATTCAAAGGGAAAAGAATCCTGTAAATCTTAGCAGCTGTGGAGAGAGGCGGAGCCAGTGGCTGGTTGTGGTTTTGCCGATAAGACAGTGGCACTTGACAACTTTTCATTTTTAATTTTCCAGATTTATTCAGAAATGTTAACCATACTTGCTTGAATACATCTCCTAATTTAAGATTGGTCACAATGTAACAACATCACCCATGGGTTAATGGCGCCTGAGGTGCTCGAGCCCTTTGATCACTGCTTGCAGTTTTATTGTTGACTCGATCTTCTCAAACACAGATGGCCTAGTCTCTCTTGCAGCACAATCTAATAACAATCCCATCGTCTCGTACACCATCCCTCCACGTCATGAATACATGTATTACAGATGGCTATGAGTACGTTTCGATAGTTTGTTTGTTTGTTTTGATAAATTAACTGAAGAACGAGTAGTGAGCATCTTTCTCCACTCAACCTCAATATTCTGCTTCTCTTGCTTTTTTTTTACTCCAGGACAAATCACCAAGAGTAGATCCTGCCCCTCAGAAACATGCATCATTGTGCTCGCTTATCCTTCTCAGCCTGACACAACACTTTCTGTCCTCCTCGCTTCTTCTTCACCTTCATTTGGAGCGCAGCAGAAAGTGCAAGCTTTGCATTCATGCTCGTGCTATGACATGGAGACATTCATCACATAATGAACTGATGTTGGCTGCAGGGAAGCGCACAAACACTAACTCACTGCACACCTGGTAATTTAGGCCTAAATTCAACATTTACAAAAGCACTGTGTTTTTGGAGGACAACGAGCTTACAACGGCAGGTTTACATTTCTTGTTAAATGTTTTGCTCAGAGAGTTCATCATTTTGATCAAATATACATGAGGTTGGTAACATTCGAGCACACACCTGACGCTTCACGCACGAGGAACAAGCCGCTCTCGGGGGAGGAGGAAACTGGAGCAACGCTGCCATCTAGTGGAATTAAAAGCTCAGCGAACAAAAAAGAGGGCAGAAACAGCCCAAAACTAAATGCATAAATATCCCAGTAATTAATTTCAAGTGCAATTAAATACATATTGTATTAATGTATTTAATTAGTGTATTAATGATGAGTACAAATTGAAAAAATAAATACAGTTAATAATTAATTTTGAACTTTATGTCCAAAACAGCACTGTCATTTTTCATGAATTTATTTTGTCCGTCAGTGTGCCATCAGTCAGGTGGGCGGGGCTAACGCTGATGTCAAATTCATGCAGTATGTACACCATAAATTAATAGATCATTAATTCATATGGATACAAAACATCCCGTGAGTGAAGCCAAACCGTGGCGAGCTCCCTCCTGTGGCTGGCTGTAGAATGATTACCACCCAATACAAGTGCATGGAAAAAAGCAAAACTTTAAAAAATGATTTTCTCAGAAAGTACAGCATTTAAACAAATAGTTGAAATGATTTTCGAAAGTTATCTCTACAGTGAATAAACTTCAATAGTTTTTTGGTTATGGTTCAGGATGGTTAAATTTTCCCCTAAAAATTTAGGCGGGACCATGTGATTGACAGCTATGATTGACAGCTACACAGAACAGAGCTGACTGACGCTGGCATCACATCGTGAGAAAGGTCATTTACTCTGCCAATGATCAAATTCAGAGAAGTCACTTTCACATTCGTGTTTAAAATTATGAAATAAACACAACGGTTCTACTCTTAACAGGAAGTTGCTTGTGCGCGTGTGCAGCCGTCAATGGCAGCCTCCTCACCAGCTCTGAAATGGCCTCGTTTGAGCCCAATCGCAGTAGGCTGTGTCACGACATCCATCTTTTTTACAGTCTATGGTTGCAACCTGTACATCTTGTGATCAGGTGTTCTATTAGGAGGCAAAGTATCTATGCTCCTGCTGACTCCCCTTGCATACTCCCAAACACCTGCACAGCAGGCTTACAACTAGATGCAGAAGCTAGGGCTCGATTTGAAATGACCTTTGGTTTTTGTAAATCAAGATTTCAGTGTCTGGACCACCTAAGGGTCTCCCCAGCCTGTGATGTGACTGTCGCTTGCGGGGTGGTTCATAACACTGCCGGCTTGAGAAAAGAAAGGCCTCCCAGAAAAATGTGGATATTGACTATGCGGTAAATTAAACTCAGTCACTTGACAAAATCAGCTGTCTCAATATTCAATAGTAGTAACACACATTGTATAAAGATGCCAGTTTCTCTCGCTTGGCCAAAGTCCCTTCGTGGATGTCTTCAATCACTAGCCGTGCTTTCACTGATATCCTGCTTTTCGTTATTCGTCTTTTGTGCGATACACTTCAGCTGGAAAATCCCTCTTTATTATTGGTTGGTTTGTTTGTTTGTTTTGGTTTCGAAGTAGTTAGCTTATGTCTCCTTCTTCTTCTACTTTCGGCTGTTCCCAGTTTAGGGATCGCCACAGCGAATCATGCATTTCCACCTAACTCTGTCCTCAGTATCCTCTACTCTTGCACCAACTAACTTTTAACATTTTGTATTATTCGTCAGACTTATTTCAAATTAGAACTAGTATATATTTCCAGTATGTATGCATGTGGGTCTTACGGTCGTGTAAATGTACATAACATAAATAAAAATAATAATTGCTGTTGTATCATAAATATGTCTGACATTTAAAATAAAAATGTGGAAAATTTTAATCCCTGGCAAATCAGTAAGTAGACGTTATTTACTCTGTTATAAGATGGCCGCCGTTCCGACGCATCGCTTCAATGGATATCACCGTTTCACGCAGCATCTATAAAAATATAGCTATGCCCGGCCTAAGATGGCGGCCGGTTTGCTTCATGGACGGCAGCGATTTACAGAGCATCTATGTATGAATACAACTCACTCATACTTCCACGCAGAACTTTAACGTTAAATACTTGAGTTATCATATATTTACTTTTGAGTTTAATTACTTTAGTCTGAATTCGGTAACAATAGCGGCTGATTTGACGGAGGCACTCAATGAGCACAAGGGATATGGTGATCTGGGTTCTACCCTGAATCCCGTTTCCTGCTTATGCATAAATTAATATGCTTTGTCCAAAAGCCATTTTCAGTAATTAATGGTTTTGTTCTCTAAATCAATGGAACAACTCCAAACTTGGAGAGTTGCTCTAGACTCCTAGAGCACAACATTTTTGTTGCTTTTAGAATTATCTATGTTTTCCTTTCTTTATTGTTCCTCTCTCATTGGCTCTGTTGGTTTACAAAATTATTAATTTTCTGACAGATCCCTTAAAGTGTAGTGGTGGAAGTGGCAAATATTAGGCTGGGAGAATTATTACTACTATTATTTTTATTTATTTATTTTATTTTATAAATAGATATATGGATGTGCTGAAAGAGGACAGGGCGGCATGGTGGCTTAGCACTGTGGCCTTCCAGTTAGAAGGTCATCGGTTCGAGGCTCACCGGTGACCTTCCTGGAAGGGGTTTGCATGTTCTCCCTGTGCTTGCGTGGGTTTCCTCCGGGTACTCCGGTTTCCCCCACAATCCCAAAAAACATGCGATTAGGTTAATTGACTAATCTAAATTCCCCGTAGGGTGTGAATGTGTGAGTGAATGTTGCCCTGTGATGGACTGGTGACCTGTCCAGGGTGTGCCCCTGCCTCTCGCCCAATGTGTGCTGGAGATAGGCACCGGCAGACCCCCGTGACCCCGAAAGGGAAGAAGCGGGTATGAAAATGAATGAATGAAAGAGGACATGAAGTTAGTGGTTGCAAGAGTAGAGGATAGGTGGAAGTTAGGACAGAGTTAGGCGGAAACGGATGATTCGCTGTGGCGCCCCCTAAACTGGGAACAGCCGAAAGGAAAAGAAGAATTTTATTTTATTTATTTTATTTTTTTTAAATCTTTAGCGTTACTTTGCAATATTATTTGTGTAAGAACAAGACAAATCATATAAAAAGTGTTTATTTGACATTTTATTCTGGATTTAAATCAAGTTCACATGCTCTAAAAAACACCATGCTCTAAGCGGAAAGTTTAAATGAGCCAACTTTCACCCAACTTTCTTTATAAGATAATTGCAGACAGCAAGCACAAATAATCCTTAAATTCTGTATTGATATGTATTTTCCTGCCACACTGAAAATGAATATGGATATAAGTGAGTGGAGGTAACAGAAAGTACACAATACAATTTCATTGAAACGATTATGTCAAAACAGAAAAAGTGTAGCATTAAGCTGGAATTAGTGAAATATTTTTGATTTTCAACATATTCTGACATTAGGTAAACTGGTCTCAAACAATCTAAGGTCTTAGAATGTATTTGAGACCCACAGCCTGCTCCCTTTAAGAGCTGTTGTTCATTCATTATCCAACCCGTTTATTCCCGTTGTTGGGGTCACGGGGGTCTGCCGGTGATATTGGGCGAGAGGCGAGGGTACACCCTGGACAGGTTGCCAGTCCATCGCAGTAAGAGAGCTGTTGTAATCCTCATTAAAACCATACCAAACCTTACTTCGTAATGTGCTAATGATAATTAAACAACAAGATGCTCAATCATAAAAGTCACGCAGATCAAAGTTTGCCATGTTGGCAGCATCAGACCAGGCAGGATGTTGTGCCCCATCCATTTCAGTAGCCACAGCGTTCCCTTCAGTGAGGGAATGATTGGTGCCTCCAATAGCAGAGTCACATTCAGGACACTTGGTTTTTACCATAGCGCCCCCACAGTCTCCGATTGCATAGACGTGTCCATTGGGACATTTGTACCAATGCCCTTTATTCAAACCCATAGCCTTGACTATCGAAACCCTTTCCTGGTCGGTGATGCCCAGCCCAATACGTGGTAGCTTGACATCCAGCTCTGTAAAGATCTGCTTGACTCTTTGTTCCCTTGCCTCAGAAAAAGGTAAATCATCCTCCAGGATTGCTCTTAATTGTTGGACCTCAATCTCAGAAACAACTTCTGGACGTCTAATCCGGGAGCGTTGATTGAGATCAGCCAGGTATGAGAGTCTGCTTAACTCACTTTCGAGATCTGATATCTGCTGCTCTGAAAACCTCTGCCCCTGATCCGTGACAAATTTGAAAGCGTTGTTCATTTTTTGAGTGAATGGCAGACATTCAACTTTGGGAGATGGCAAATAATCATTCTCGGTTGATTTCAGCTTTCCAATCCTCTCCAGGAAACTCATCAGGTTCTCATAATGCCAAAGTTGTTGAAGGGAAAGTTTTCTTGTTTTGAGTTCTTCTTGAATGAATTCAAACTCCTTGTGGAAATGCCTTCTCAACTTGTCCTGCTTTCTCAGTTGCAAGTTCAGTTCCTTCTGCTTCTGTTTGTTTATTTCTGCCACGCCGCTGATCTTTTCTTTGACCATCTCAATGGCTGCCAGACTTCGATTGATGTGAGTGCCATAGCGAAGATTTCTCCGAATGGGAGTACGACACCTCGGACACTCTTTCAGCCGGATTGCTCTTTGATCCAGTTCAGCGTCTTGGTCTTCATCTTGACTAATGTATCGATCCATCCCTGAGATCTCGAACAAGTGCTGACAATCTTCAAGCTGGATGAAACAAGCATCTGGTTCATCTTCATTCCCAAAGAAGATTTCCGTAACTTTGTCCTTGTGGCAAATGCGGCATTTATCGGGACACGTTTCTCCACAAAGTCCAATGCAAGGATGCCCGCAGGGTAAGTATTTGGGACAGGAAACAGAGCAAGGTGGACGATCACATGGTTCATGGCACAGCTTGGTACAGCTGTGGTGAGGGCACTGCCAAATACAAGGCTCCCTGCAAGGAGCACAGGGCTGTCCACAGGTTTTCTCGCATTTGCTGTGGACACATCGGTTCTGGCAGGGTAAGGAACAAGGTGGACAATCTCTCACACAAGGCTCTCGACACTGATGTGAACACACAAGGATTCGTTTGCATTTGTGGGTACAAGCTTTGTGGAGGCAACCTTGTTTGCATCCATGACAAGTACCTGGACAAGAATGGCCACATTTCAAGGTGAAGCCACATTTAGTCAGGCACCTGGGATTCACTGTGGGATCTCTGGAATCATAGCAGGGTTCCTCTTGCATGTGTCCACATTTCAGCTCTGTTGGAACTTGAACTTGACACTTAAAGTCTTTTGGCTCTTGATGGCAAGGGACCTTCTGATGGTGCTGGCAGGATGGGATTATTTTGTCAACAGGTACCCGGCACTTTTTACAAGTTTCATAACAGCGAAGTGGACATTTGTGCTCCAGCTCACACAGCACCTTTGGGCATTCTTTCAAACACATGAACTTCTTGTGATCAGCATCATACGGGTGGCACATCCGAGTGCACACATGGCCACACTCCAACCGAAACTGGCAGGGCTGATCACAACCTCCTTCAGGTGCCGCTTTGAAGTCTGATGCACAGGAAGCATGGATTTGTTTGTCCGGGTGGTTCTGACAACTCAATATTAAAGCCTCACCCACTTGGCCTTGCTCTCTCAGAGTTTGAAGGATGTTGCTCCAGAGAGGCACCGAGCTAAGCATGCCCATGTTCCCAATACAATACAGACCCATCTTTGCACGAGAAAGTGCAACACAGACACGATTGGGTATATTCAGGAACCCGACTCTGTTCTCACTGTTGCTGCGGACCAGGGACAGTATGATGATGTCATTCTCCTCCCCTTGGTACTTGTCAACGACGTGGACTTTGACGTCTGAGAACTCTGAGGAAGGCATGAGTTTACGCAGGCAGTGAAGCTGTCCGGTGTAAGTGGTGAGGATGGTGATCTGGGAAGGTTTGTACTCTTGTAAGAGCAAATATCGGCAAAGTTTGACGACAAAATGAGCCTCATGAGTGTTCTTGCGGGTTCGTCCGTCTTGAATCTTATCCTCAAAATGACTGTGATCCACAAAAAAGACATTCCCAAGAACCCCCTGTGGATCAAGCAATCCAAACATTATACTTTAAGGTATATATTCACATTCAGGAAAGAGATCTGGCTCTAAAAAAAAATCCACCAGATGTGGAAAAGATGTGTTCCTGCACCAAGTTTAACATCATACTAAGATCATTAAAATAATACATTAAGTAATAAATTGTTTAAAATCCTTTGAATAACCCCGACCAGTTACTTCCTCAGTAGAGGTGGAGAGCATAGTCCATTCGAACTTAATGTCTACTCTACAGGCTTACTGGGAATCTGGTTAAAGCTATGCTGGAGGTTGAAGTTGAGATCTTTCTTACAGGGCATACTATCAAACATTTCTAACAGATCATTAAAGTTTGTAGGGTCTGCCAAGTCTTGTCTGGGTTTCTTACAACCAGTCGAATCCAATTCACTATTAATGTATAGCCCCACCCCTCTCTTCACCTGAGTGTCCAAAACATATGGCCAAAAGATGAAACAACTACAAAGTCAACCAGGTACAGTTCAGGCCTTGTTTCTTATGTTCACTTTATGTGTTCTGAACCACCCTTTGTCTGGCCCACCACTAAGGAAGAGCCTTTTTGCTGGAAGAGCCTACTTGTAGCTCGAGGCTAACAAATCGGTCGCGGGATTAAGATTCTCAAGCTGTAAGATGGAGAAACTACAAGAAACTATTCTCAGCAATTATATATACTCATAAAGGTGCTCTGATATATCTTGTGCCCTTAACAGATTTATTTGCATATATTTACTAGTTGGCCTTAACATTACCTTAACATTCTCATACTCCAGCACAGACGGGTGGTTTTCCAGAGATTTGTAAATGTGTGGAGTCAAGAGTCGAGCAATGCTAGGTCTCATCCGATGCTAGAAAGGCATTGCAGAAGAAAATTATTAACTAATTGTTTTAAGGACTAGTCACCAAAGGGAATATAATTCAGAAGCAACCTGGTAGTTAAGGCGGACGAATGGGAAGTCCATTTTGACCAGCCTCTCAAACATCGAAACTTCCAGATTGTAATTCTTGGCAAGGTCGTACACTGTTGCACTGGGCCTCAGCTGTGGAGATTGAAACGCATGAACACAACGCTCCCACTCTGCAATCAAATAATGCAATGTACCTGCTGGTGGTCCCCGATCAAGATGAGGTGTTGGCACGCCTGACTCAAGGTGGTGATGGTGTGAGCCTCCAGCACCTCAGCCGCCTCCTCTATAATCACCAGACGAGGTCTCAGCTCCTGCAGCACCTGCCGGTATTTAGCTGCTCCTGTGGTGGTCATGCCTACCACACGAGCCTCCCGCAAAACACTCAGATCCTCGTGTTGACGGACTTCACTGAGGCGGTCTGCCGCTCGTTGGTACTCTTGCTCATAGGTGAGAGCTTTGTTACGGAGATCACATCGGTAACGGTAGATCCACAGCCTGAAGAACATAATGAGCATGAAGAGACGCTGATGAGCCAAATATGTCTTTATTATGACGAAAACTTGGATAACTTCAACCTTCACAAACAACACCATATTACACCAGTTAAGCTCCTCTTGGATGCTTGAAGCTAGTCATCGTCCAGAAGCGACTTTAACCATGCTAGACTTAAATGATTAATCTCGATGCTTTAATGTGATTGGTTAAGAAATCCATTTACAGTCTCAACTAAAACACAAGTATCCTTGTTGATGCAGGAGGGTGTTTTACCGATACAGCGTCCATCGGTCTTTCAGACTCATGCTCCAGAGGTCTGTGATGCTCTTCTCCTGCTCTTCACTCATGATCGAAGTCTTCTTCAGCTCATGTTTGGCAAAGTCCTTCAGTTTTTTCTTGTGGTGCTTTTGCTTCTGCACAGATACCAAACAGAGTCACCTTTAAAAAGCAAACAGTGATATTCCCGTGGTATTTATTGTATATTGGTCAGCTGGTGATGAAAAGCTCGCTGTTTGGTCCATGATCAAACCTCATTCTCTTTCCTGTCTTCAGCAGAGCAAGGCCACTTGATACCGGACCGTGTGCCACTTACTTACACTTTTTATTTTTTAAATGCATCTACACGAAACAGTTCATCATCTACAAGATAATAACTTTGGTGTAAAGGAACATCTCAACATCTGAATAAGAGAGGCTTTCCCAGACCAGCTGGAGACAGTTTGTTTGTTTATAGCCAAGACAACAGCAAAGGTTATTTCATGGCTATATGTTGTATTTGGTATAAAAAGGTTTAAAACTTATTTAAAAATATATATTTTCTCAACTATTTAAACAAGTATGGTAAATCAGTTTTGAAAATAAAAGTAATAGTCTGCTAGGAACTGAGGATTTCTTTTAAGTTGTCAGATTTCAGATGTGGTTTCCTCATGGAATCAGATACAGGGCATTCTATCAGCAGAAGTCTGACCGAGAGTCTGCAGTTACAGCAAAAAGCTGTGCGTCAGTCTACTGTGACCTATTCGGCTTCTAGTAAAGATAACTTGTTCTCTTCTGATCTCAGGTTTTTGATATTGTGATTCAACTTTAGGCTGAATATAACTTATTTCTCTGTTGTTTGTCATTCTCTGATTGCCATTTTGTCTGGGTAAGGGAAGTTCTTTTTGGTTTCAGGTCTGATGGTGGAATTGATCGTTGGGATATCTCTGTGATCTTTTTCTTGGTAGCAGAGTCATTTCGTACTAGACCAATATGTCCGGGGACCCAGCAGAAGATGATAAAGTTCTTCAGATACAGTTGGTTTACTTTTATCAGAATAGAAGTGATACCCAGTGATTTGATCAAATGAATGTCAATGATTGATTACAGGCCTTTTGATCAGAAAAGATAAGTTTTTTCAATTGTAAAGCGCTGAACAAAAAGCTCTGTAAAGATGAACTACAAATTAAAAGTCCACAATTTCGTTCCACCGAATTCTAACTTTTTTTCACACTCATATTATCCATGCCTTAAACTGTGAGCGCCAATTGAGATGCATTTAATAATGTTTTTTTTCCCTTACTCTGTTGCATTATCTCAGAAGATTGTGTGCTTCAGCCTGAACTAGAATAATGAGAATGTTCTCGTTACGTTACACGCCTTCTGAAATGCCAAAACATAGAACTATATTCTTCAAAATACGTTTATTTGTGTAGAAATTTTGTAATTTCTGTGAGAAATCCTACCTGCCATTTCTCCTTCTGAGGCTCAGGTTCGCTCAGGTTCAAAGCTAGAATCTTCTCAGCCATGATTCTCCTCTCAAACTCCTCTCGTCTCTGTTTGCGTTCATCTTTTTCCCAGTTAACATCATCGTCCTGCAGCATCCGCTCAGCCTGGACCAGATTCGCCTCCTCTTCCACCTCAATCAGGTCATTTTTCTCTGCTTCAGGCACATGTTCAGCCACCTCTGTGGAGGAAAAAACATCATCTTTAACTAATATCACTCTTTTTGTGAAAAATTAAATAAAAATGCATGCCTCCTGGATGCTGTAATTAGTGCAAAAGCAACCGACAAAGTTCTAAAGACATAGAACAGCAAAAAAATTAAGTTGAAACAAATAAATGTGGGAAGTATGTCACTTTGTGTACAGTTAATTAATTGCACATTAATTAATTTTTTTTTTTTTTTACAAAAAGAGTGATATTTATTGGCTGCAGCCATCTAATCAAAGGTTGAGAAAGAGATCAAGTGTGTTTTAAAATCAAGATCTTGTACGCACGATTGACTAATAAAATAATCTCTTTGTTAGTTAAAGATGATGTTTCAAAGATGGTTGCAAAGAAGAAAGCCTTTTTTGCAACCATCTTTGAGACTTTTTCTCCTTATGGAGGGAGTTGATGTTCTTCTGCACAACTGCCAAGTGAACAGTGTTCCTTGTGAGCTTACAATGTTGTACTTTGCAATGATATTCTAATTTCTGTGAGTAGCGTTTTCATCCATGACGATTAAAATTGGAACTAAAATAAAAAGATGTAACTATTTCTCTTTGTGTGTATAGTGAGCTAACAGAACATACATGTTTCACTTAATAAAACAACTGTTCTTGAGTGTTCTGTTTTTGTTATTATTTAACCTCGTATTAAAGAATAAATAGCATTCCCGCCGTCTCACCTGCTCCCTCTGTTTGCTGTGTCTCGTGATCTGCTAGGAATTCGACGCAGAGCCACTGAATGATCCCCCAGAGATTCTCTTTCTCCTCTTTCTCCCAATCTTCCAACACCTAACACATAAACACAAACAACACTCTGTTTAATAGTGAACAATGCTCGCGACGATCTCCACGGCTCAGACCACGAGGTGATACCATGATCTGAGCAAAACATTAACTTCTCTTTTTGTGTTTGTGAACCTGCTCCAGAGAAACACTTCCTTCGATGAATGTCTTGTTTGGATCTCGACCCTCCTTGTGTTGATCTTGTCTTGGTCACAGTCTTATCTTTGTCTCGTCTGTCTTTGGTCTCATTCTTGTCTTGATCTCAACTCTGATCTCATTTTTTTTCCTTCATCTCAACTCTCTTTGGTCTGACCTGCTATATCTGTCTCATATTGGCCAGTCTTATACTGGTCTCGACTCTCTTTAGTCTCAGTCTTGCCAATCTGGACTCTCTGGTCTTTGTCTTGTCTCATTATCAACTCTCTGATGTCTCGATATCATCTTGCTCTTGATGTCTTTTTGGTCTCAGTCTTGTCTTAATTTCAAGGCTCATTTTGCTAGAAATCGTCTGGACTTGGTTTGTCTTGTCCTCCAATTTCCGTCTTGTCCTAATCTTGGTCTAGTCCCATTTTGGTCTTGAATCATTGTTTGTCTGGATGTTTCTGGTTTCTGAACTCAATGTGTCCGTCTCGTCTTGTTCACAGCACTATTTAGATGTCTACTGTCCTTGGTCTCAGCCTTGTCTTCATCTCAAGCCTTTGGTTTCTGTTTTGTCTTTATCTCAACTCTCTTTGGGCTCAAGGGCCTTTTCTGTTTCTGGCTCTCTGTCTCATCTGGGTATCAATCGTTTGGGCTCGGTTTTGTCTTGGTCTCTGTTTTCCTTCTTGTCTTCATCTAGATTCTCTTTGGTCTTGACTCAATGATTTCTATCTTTTCTTGGTCTCGACTCTTTGTCTGGATCTCGATCGTCTTGTTCCGAGCTCTCTTTGGTTTCAATCTTGTGTTGCTCGTGACTGTCTTAAGTTTTTTTTTTTGTTTTGTAACTTTTCTTTTCAATTGAATCTTTCAGTGTGATTTGTTTCCATTGCACCTTCACCACACATTTACTTGTTTCTGCATTTTGTGTAAAACCATGTGCTCCATATGAGTACAGCCGCATCATGATTGTTTTCAATATAATAGCTACCACCTGCAAACAAAAGCTTAAAGAGGAACCCGCGTGTCATCAGTCCCTCTCATTGTTCTGTAACTCACCGGCCCAAGTAACAGACTGTTCCAGTGTTCCTCATCGATGTACCTCTCAAGAAACTTTTCATGGATGATGCCATTCAGACTGCACTCCAGCTGGATTGTCTGGTCATTTAACTTCTGCTTTGCTTGGTCCATCAGAGCAGAGACCTGCGAGTAGACATTTGGCACAGTTATATTCTGACAATACACGTCTGTTTGTTTGTAGATTGTTAGTTTGATGTTGGGCGAGGATCAGTGGATCCTTCCACCCAAATGCATCTCTGTTCATGCAGAACTTTTTGTAAAGGCCACCCCAATTTCCCCATCTGCAGGCTTTATGCTCACTTTGGTGTGAAGCTCAATATTGTTTTCCGCTGATCATCCTTGAGATGGTTCAACAGGTTAATTCTGCGGCAGTTCATCTGTGGTGAAATCAGTTGATTAAGGCCTCTATACACCAATCCGAATTGAGATTCGCACAAATCTTCGGACGGCTCCTTCAGCGTTCAGGGGAGAAGGGTCAAGAAGAATATCCATCATATCACGTCTGTGTAGTAGAGGGTCCAGAACGAATCAACTCCTCAGTAAAAGATAAATGGAGCTGACTGGAGTTTACCAAAAGCACTGGAACAAGCTCCTCTGGTCTGAAGTGACACAGATTAAACGCTGAGGAGTAAGCCAGGACCATGTTTGGAGGAAACCAGGCTCTGCTCATCTCCTGGACAATAGCATGCATACAGTGACGCATGATGGTGGCAGCATCATGTTGTGGAGATGGACCAGGATTGAGGGAAGGATTAATGCAGCAATGTACAGAAACCTTCTGGATGAAAACATCCACCAGAGAGGGCCACGGATCATCCTTCAGTAGGACAATAGCCCCAAGCATTCAGCCAATGAACGAGTGGCTTCAGGAGCACTACATGAATGGTGTAGCCAGAACCCAAAATGTTTGAGCACAGACGTGATGGAGCTCGGGAGCTCCTGCGACAGAGCCGAACTGAAATGTCACCAAAAAGGAAGCTGTGAAAGTTTATGTACAGAACATTTCTTATTCCTTATTCTATATTTAACATATCATGTATATAACATTTAACATGATATATATTATGTACATTTCCAAAGCCATGAGGTAATCAGTTAAATGTAGAAAGACATGCTGCGATAAGAGTATGATCAGTGGTTTACTTCTGCGTGCGCTCTCCTGAGGTGTGCTGGTAAATTCTTGTGAAAGTTGTTTCTTCGGGTCAGTTCCCTCAGAGCAAATGGCTTCAGGATGTTGCTCTCGCTTCGTCCTCCGACTCTTACAATGTCTGACTTTAGGAAGCCATGGATGCCTGCAATAACATGGAATTAAAATACCAGAATGGGTTTTTGGTGTGAATGATGCTCCTGGTTTAAACAGTCGTCTTCTTCCAAATATGCATCAATGTCTGAAGGAGTAGCTCTGCCTCATGCTCTCTGAACCACTCTTTCACAATCTGAACCCTGGCATTGTCATCTTAGAATCTGCCCCTGCCATCAGAGAAGAACAAATCCATTGCTGGAATCACCGTTCAGGATATTCAGAAGTCAGCTGACATCATTCTGTGAGCACTTCCTGTTGCTGAACCTTGACCTGAGCAACTACGGCAACCACAGATCAACACACCGCCCCCACTGTCTTGCACAGTAGGCAGGATGGGTGCATCACTTCATGTGCCTCTCTTCTTGCCCTGATGTGCCAGGGTCAATCTGGACTCATCAGATCACATGACCTTCTTCCATCGCTCCAGAGCCAAAGGATTCACAGCTGTCCCAACCCCATGAGTTCCTTCACAGCCCTGAGTTCTACTGCTGTTTTTCTTCCATTTGATTTCAGCAAAGGAGTTCAGGAGTTTTTTTCACCACAATACTTCCAGTTTTTGATAATGAGCTGGACACTTCCTAACCCAATTGTATAAGTTTCTTCTCAGATGTTTTCTCTGACTGATGCCAATGATCTGACCCTTCTCAGACAGACGTGCATCTTTCCATGACCACAGGATGTGTCTCACTGCAGCTGTTGGGGTCTAACACCTTGTTGCCAGCTGAAAGAAAATCCAGCTTGCCGTAATTATGCAAGAGGAGGCTCTGAACTATTTACTTACCTGAAAATTTTTCTGTCTTCATACAAATATTTAAACAAATAAAAGGCTGTGCATTAAAACAGCCTCAGGTGCTGTGTGTCCCTGGAGAAAAAGTCACAACTGACAAACATGAACCAGTTGTTGGCACCTCCACACTTGCTCCACCAGCTGAACCTGTCCTTGTCATCCCTTCTGGCCTGAATCTTCTTCATAACTCTCGCACTGGCTCCCTGTGCTCGCAGCAGCTCGTGTCAAGAGATATTTTCAGGTGCTACATGATCCCATTTTTTAAATGCACTCGAATAATTTAGAACAACTTATCAAAATATTATACATTGAGCATTAAATAAAACGACAAATAAACAAATTTGACAATTAAAATGTAGCTAAATCAAATAAACAATATAATCTAACAAAAACAGACTTTTGTAAACTCTGTTTCTAGGAGTGTTTTTGTTAAATAAATAATGAAATTACAGTGTGAACCGGTCACGAGGGAATAGAAGGAAAGGGATGGGCATCATGATCATGGAACACTGCGTAAGCTGCAGACGTTGTCTCAATCTCGCCCATTTACACCACACTCTTCGGTCAATTGTTCTCTTCACGATAACCCTTACTGATTTTTTTTAAATGTTGAAAAATAAGTCGATATATTGCCCTGCAGATTAATCGTCCACCTCTAGGTACGAGCTGATCACCTCTAAATAGTTTATTTTCCTCCTTGAAACAGCTCACATTGAGTTACATTTTCATGTATCACCTGGTGGAAAATGTCAAGCTGGTTTTTACTGGTGAACCAGCTTAAACCACCTTGCAAAAATCTTTCCACTGGAATCAATTAAAACATGCTGATGTAGTTTTAATAGCAAATGTTGATAAATGAAACAACAGTTATGATGCTTTAAAATAGGATTTATAAATATTTGAATCACATCAAATGTCTCACAGAGGCAGAAAAGGGGTTAAACTAATGAAAGCAACCCTGATGTTTGTACTGGGTCTTTCTGAACTTGCTGAAGTACACATCTCCTCAAGATACTTCATCAGGAATTCCATATTTAACCCTGACACATAAAACCACATCAAAGGAAAAAATAGAGCAGTACCCTCCAGAAACTGATCAAGAGCGTGATTGGTGTAGCAGACCACCAGCATGGGACAATCTTGAGACCAGGCTTCACGGTTTTCTAGCAAGGCCCGGGCGATCTTCAGCCCGACGAACGTCTTTCCTGCAAACAAATAAAGCAGATCCTGAGGATTGAGGATGAAGTATCCTCAATAGTGGAATTGATTCAGTGTTCGGCTTATTTTTTTAGTGCAGCTCTGATCAGTTTCAACTTTAGTTTAAATATTGATGCATACACAGAAACAATGAGCTATGCATGCTCTTGAATCATCAGTCACCTGTTCCTGGTGGTCCCTGGATGATGGCCAGTTCATTGGTCAAGGCCAGTTTAAATGCTTGTAGTTGGCTTTCATCAAGACCCAGTTTTTCTTCATCTGGCCAGGCCTGTGGAGTCAAGGGATTGAACCTGGGGATACTCTGGCCTTTTGGAGCAACAGGAGACAGATCATAGGTCCTTCCTTCCACCCGGAGGTAAGCTGGAGGATCTACGGCTGTTACACACTGCACTATGTATCTACAACGACACAGACATTTATATTACTTACAGTGGCATTGAGGTGGAAAATGTTATGACAAGCAAACAAGACGGTTTCTATGCAATATTGTGGAATTCGTGTGTGAAAAGTTTATCAAAACAAACTGGACCACTTTGTACTTTGTGCATCTAAGAATAGCAAAACAAAAAAGCAATAACAAGTTTATCTGGAGTTCGGAAAACTTCTCTTAAATTTCTATTACCTCTGAAAGGGAAACTCGTCCTGACTCAGCTCCTGGAGACCCTCTAGAACATATCGGTAAGCCTCGAAGTAAGCCGTTGTCTCAACCATCAGGAAAGAGTCTGAGGGCCGAATGCTGGCCAGCTGCTCTCTGCTGTTTAGAGAAAAACAGAGATTCACCTCTCCCTTTCTTAGGAGCTCTGGATCCCGATCAGCCACAGTGGCAAACAGGAAAGTTTCAAACTTGTCCATGGAGAGACAGACAAGAGATCCGTAGATCAGGCGTTTGGAATTCTCCCACCGAACAAACTGAAAAAAAAAACAGAAGAGTCAACTCAAATCATAATTAAAGTTACAATCAAATGTCAAAACAAATCTATGACTAGGTTTGTGCAATTTGAAGCACTGATATCTCTGACGATCTGAAAACGTATGCAATAAGTACCTGAAGCTGCCGCGCATCAAACGTCACTCTGTAGGCGATGCCAGTTGGTGTGCAAACTGGTAAAAGCAAATGGGTGTCATTGTAGATTCTGACGTCATCAAAATGCTTCTTTTGAATTTGATTTTCATTCAAGTTCTCCTCATGCACCATACTAAGAATCTCTTTAACACCGTCCCGGAGTGGTCTCACAAAGTCTTCCCGCAGGAGACGGAAGTGAGTGTCCAGGTAGATGTGAGCATTGGGGAAGCTTTGAGTAATTCTGTTTGGTCTCAGGAAAGGCCTGCGATTCTCATGAAACTCTTCATAGATGGGATAAATGCTTATCTCTCTGAAATCTTGCTCCCCTGGTGGTGTATCTTCATTTGCAGCATGGCGTGAGTAATCATCGGAACGCAAGGTGCCTTCCCTCGATTTCTCTTGAAGTTGGTCCACCAAACTTTGCAACCTCTCCAGTTCCTGGTCTGTATTCTCAAGGATATCCACTCCAGAAGCACGCAACTGGTGGATGGTGGTTTTCAAAAGAGCAACCGCAATAGAGACAGACTGGATGGAGCTGCGGGGAAAGATGTTGAGGACATTAGAGAGAAGGTTGAGGATGTTGTTCAAATGCTGGGGATACTGCTCTCTTTGAGGTACAGCAACTTCCGACACAATTTTAGTCACATGGTATGGCAAAACGTGCTGGAAGAACTTAGAGTCCTTGACGATTTGAGCCAAATGCATCACAGTGCTGCGATCAATTCGAGACTGGAAGGCTTTGCAGAGGACCTCACAAAGCAGTTGCACTTGGTCACTTCTCATCGCAGGTTCCTCAAGTAGACGATCAAGTCCAGTGCTGGATGAAAGAGTGATGGCAACCTCGGATGCATCTTTCTCCAAAAGTCCTTCCAGTGTTTTGTAGCAAATTTTTTTAACCTCATGGATGCCATCGTTACCTCTTCCTCTCCAGGGGCCCAAGAGGTCTCTTTGAGCATCTGTTCTTCCTCTTCGATTTCCACTACCGCGTGGGAAGAAGAATCTTTCTCTCCCAAATTGTTTGTTGCCTCTTCTTTGAAATGACATCATTTAGCCGTTACTCACACTGCAAAGCAATTAAACAAGGCAATAAATAATTCAGATTGTCTTG
Source organism: Danionella cerebrum (assembly GCA_007224835.1). Lineage (NCBI taxonomy): Eukaryota > Metazoa > Chordata > Actinopteri > Cypriniformes > Danionidae > Danionella > Danionella cerebrum. The sequence continues at coordinate 197,482 of SRMA01025228.1, read as the reverse complement.
TTTTTTGCCTTACACACAGTACATTCCATGCCGAAAGATGATTCTCAGATTAAAAGTTTAGAATGAAAGCCATGACTTATGATTTGCTAAAAATCTCAAATCTTATTCAAATTTAGTCTATTTACTTCATTCTCAGCACATAACAAACAGAACCCAACAGTCATCCAAAAATAATGTTCCAATTTTAGACCTACAGCCTGAACATTTGTAAATTATAAACAATGTATTGTTATATTAGCTTTTCGATGTATATGGTGAAACAATTCAACAAAGGACCAATCATAGACTTTATAAAAAATAAACCATGCATCACCGCCTCTTGCCATTGTGGCCCTGAGATGACAGAATGACATGCCTCTCTTCATCACTCTCCACTGCGTCCCCACTGCAGCCTGTGTCAAAGCTGTAGCTCTAGCAGTCCAACAACCATCACCAGAAGGCTGCGCTCAGAAGATGAACAGCATCTTGTGCTTCCATCTCAGAGTAGCAGTACATCTCTCACCAGAAACTTCTCATTCACTGTTCCCAGCTGGTGAAATTCTCTTCCAGTCCCAATCGGAAAAGCAGAAACTCTCAATAAACGTAACTGGCTACAAATGGTTTTTAAATTTTTGGCACAAAAATGATTCTAGAAATAAATTATGCTTGGAGTGAACATTTTGCTTAATCGTTTTATTGTTTTAGGAGGGTTCCATCAGTTTCATCCAATGGGAAATTTCAATGTGCTCCGTCATCAAGGATTCGTATAATTTTGTAGGTCATACTATACTGTGTTTCAAATTAAGGTTTAAAGTTAGGCTTTAAAGACTAAGTAAGACGTTATTTCACAAATGGATGGGGAATTAGCCCCAGCCTTAACCCCAGCGCACTGGTGTGCATCCAAGGGCTGGATCGTGCCGGTGTTGTGCCATTTTTCGACTCACCTCTGCGTGAACGCGCATTTAATCACGTGATTACACAGACTAAGCCACTGGGAGATCAAATGTTTACTCGTCGCGAAAACGTTTTAATTTTCATTTTGCTTATATGACGCGTAGATATCAATTTTACTTGTAACACATTGTTTACGTATAAATATAAGTTTAAAAGAATGCAATCGCCTAATGCAAGTTGCTTACAGCAGAAAAAAATATATCATTTTTAAATATAAAATTTTATTAAATTAATATTTTAATAATAATAATATTTTAAACACAGCTGATGTACAGCATTTTGCAAACTTTAGATGTTTATATATTATTTGCGTTAGACTGAATAATCAGTAGAACGATTTTTGTTTGTGAAATGTTGTTTACATTCATTTGTAATAAACTGCCTGGTGCTGCTTTTTAGTCCAAGTGCAAAAAAGCAAAGCAGAAAGGTAATCTTTCTGTTTTATGTTAATAACCTGGCTGTAATTAAATCACATTGCTTAATTTGAGGTTTTGTGTGTAACTTAAAGCATAAATACCACATATTAATTGTAATGAGGCATAAAGGGCTTAGATAATTTAACTGAAACAGCTTTTAGGGACCGTGTATTAACAAGCCACTTTAAACTTTTGTTTTGTTTAGCATTTCATTTTTTTAACGACTTTGACATCTTAGATTGTACTTTCACAAAATCAAACATAAAACAAGAAAAAAAATTGCACGACCGCGTTTGGATATTACAATTGGTAAAATTATTTTGATATTGGCGTGAAAAGATTTCAACGATATTAAAAATAAATACATACAAATTTCAGTTCCTGCGAATGTTTTGTTAAAACTGAAGATAACAAGCAATATTATAACACCAATTTAATCAGGCACAATCATTAGAAAGGATCCCGTAGAGCCTCACCTGGCTGCGGAGTCTTCTTTGTGAGTTTGTAGCTTCTTCCGAGGCTTTTAAAGCTGCTTTAGTTTCGTTTCCCGAGCTTCAGGTTGTCAGGTGATGTCTCTGAGTCAGAACCGAAACTGATCAAGAGAAAACAAAACAAAACTGTTCCCACGGAGACTCATCTCAAAACAGCTTTCCTCATACGGGGTTTAAAATAAATAAAAAGCAAAACATAGCTTTACTTTATTTGGCAGTACAGGGTCATGTTTCTAACTCTTAAGCTAATACGGTTAGCATACAAAATTACATCCGAGATTGTAATAGTACATTGCGTTTCATAGCTTTTACACATTGAAGTGTCTAGTCTCTAGTCTATCGTTGGAAAATAATTTAGTGATCCAGCTTCTTTTTTACAGCAAATAACCATTGTTATTCCGACGACACTCAACTCCACCCGTCGTTCCATCCTGATGATTCTATTACAACCCATATAACAAAGTGAACAACATCTCGACATGGATGAAGCACCATCTCCTTACAGTACATTCAACTCAACTTATAGTCGCCTCCGCTCCATCATACCTCCACAAGTTCAAGTTCAAGTTCGTTTAATTTATATAGCGCTTTTCACAACAGACATTGTCTCAAAGCAGCTTTACAGTAAACCAACAAGTTTAAACTCAACAAAGTGAAAAGAAATTAATTACTAAGTGGTGTACATGTCCCTGATGAGCAAGCCTGGGGCGACTGTGGCAAGGAAAACTCCCTTTTGGAAGAAACCTTGAGAGGAACCGGACTCAAAAGGGAAACCCATCCTCATTTGGGTAACAACAGCAGTGTGATAAACTATGGTATAAACATATGATCTGGTAGTATGAACAGATAATGTAGTATAAACAGATGATATAATAATATAAACATAAACAGATAATATAGTATAAACAGATGATGACTGTGTTCGGTGTAGGTCCAGGGGTGCCGGAACGTCTCCAGGTGAATCTGTTTGTTAGGTTGAGGGCTGGTGGCGAGCCTCCCGGCATCGGATCTTCTCCTGCTCTCCTACAAACTCCTGCTCTCCTACATCCCTCCAGATGCCTCCGTTCAGGAAATGAACAGCATCTGCGGGTTCCATCTCAGAGCGGCAGAAAATCTCACCAGAACCTTCTCCTTCACAGTTCCTGGCTGGTGAAATTCTCTCTGTCCCAATCCGGACAGGTGAGACTAACTTTTAAAAGCAACTAAAACTCTACTCTTTCGAGAGCACTTACTAAAAAAAAACCCTCTGAGGCACTGAACTTCTTTTTTGTATCAGCTCAAACATCTTCTATGTGCATGTCTTTTGATTAATCAGACCTTGTAACAAACTGCTTATGTTCACTCCCTAACTGTAAGTCACTGCAGACCCAGACATCCATAGCCCTGCAGTAGATCTCCAACCTTCATGGGACACACCTGACCACCCTAATAAAGCTCGTCTGAAACTAGACTGTTGTGCCTACTGGAACTAAAACATGCAGGGCTTTAGAGCCAATGTTTCTTTCATGGAAAGAATGTTGTTGCCCTACCATTACCACAGCAAGAGCATTTATATCGGGCAGAAACTTCCGTGAACATTTCTGGCACAGTGAGACGAGATTTACTGAGGTGCAGCTCCTGAACTGGAAAGCACTGAAGATTACGTATTGAATGTGAAAAACAAAAACGTAACCAGGCTGAAGACTATGATGAAAGCTCATTATTTATTACACTGGAATAAAAAAATAAATTGTATGGTGTTTAGCAAACAAAAAGAATTGAAACATTTATTGAACCCAGCTACTTTTGTTATTTCTGATTTCAACACAGAGCAGGGAAAAACATTAATCAAAGTGAGGTTTTGTTTTATCGCCAGCTAAAGCGTCGCCGTTTGTGGAGTGTAACTGGGGTTTTATACGTATGTGGAAGCAATCAGCTACTGTCTGCATTAGCGTACGCTTTTATCCAAAGCGACTTACAATTTGAGAGAACACACCAAGCAGTTTTCCAACATCTGACAAAATGACTATATTTAAAATTAAATGCCGCACTATAAACTCTCATGTAGTTTTAGTCTGATCCTTTATCTGCTCTTGGAGATAAGAGATTTATCTGGAGAAAGAGATTCCAAAACCACAAAACACAACTTTTAAAACTCTGGGAGTTGGAAAATGACTCCAAGTCCACACAAACAAGGGATTTCCTTTTCAAAAATATCTCATTCACATGAGCAGTTTCACTCCCTTGAGAACACGAGGGAGGACACAATATAATCCTAGCCCTAGTGATTGGCTAATCAAAAGCTCCTAGTTAATGTGAGGCGAAAAAACCTTGTTAAACTCTCAACACAACATTTTTCCAGTGATTTATCCAGTGTTCACCTAATGCAAACCGGTTCACCTGTTTAACAGATTTATCCAGTGTTCACCTAATGCAAACAAAAAATACTTGGTTATGCAAAAATACTGCTCCGTCTACATGTAAACAAATAGTGTAAGACAACAACAAGTGTGTAGAAGATAAGCTGCAAGAGTAATTAAATTTCTTTATTATTTTTATTCTGGCACGAAGGATACTATTAGGATGCATCAGCAGAATACAACTACATCCCGCTATTAATGTCGAAAGAGAAGAAAAGAACATAAGACAAATCTTTACAAATTTAAGCAAGAACCTGTATTCCCTATAACAAGTGAACTTTCTTTGATTAGATTTAACAGTGATTTACCAACATGGACAGTTTTACTCAAAATAACCCAACACCATCAGACAACAAGATGACTCAAAAACAATGTGTTTTTTCTACGTAATCTATATGGAAATATCTTGGAAAGGACCGGACACCCACATCTTTGCATCTACAGAAGCTTTTAACATTATTAATACCATATTTCCATGAAATGTGTCGGTCAAAATGAAACACACCAACAAGAATTTCACAAGAACAAAAAGTTTGCCATGTTGGCAGCATCAGACCAGGCAGGATGTTGTGCCCCATCCATTTCAGTAGCCACAGCGTTCCCCTCAGTAAGGGAATGATTGGTGCCTCCAATAGCAGAGTCACATTCAGGACACTTGGTTTTTACCATAGCGCCCCCACAGTCTCCGATTGCATAGACGTGTCCATTGGGACATTTGTACCAATGCCCTTTATTCAAACCCATAGCCTTGACTATCGAAACCCTTTCCTGGTCGGTGATGCCCAGCCCAATACGTGGTAGTTTGACATCCAGCTCTGTAAAGATCTGCTTGACTCTTTGTTCCCTTGCCTCAGAAAAAGGTAAATCATCCTCCAGGATTGCTCTTAATTGTTGGACCTCAATCTCAGAAACAACTTCTGGACGTCTAATCCGGGAGCGTTGATTGAGATCAGCCAGGTATGAGAGTCTGCTTAACTCACTTTCGAGATCTGATATCTGCTGCTCTGAAAACCTCTGCCCCTGATCCGTGACAAATTTGAAAGCGTTGTTCATTTTTTGAGTGAATGGCAGACATTCAACTTTGGGAGATGGCAAATAATCATTCTCGGTTGATTTCAGCTTTCCAATCCTCTCCAGGAAACTCATCAGGTTCTCATAATGCCAAAGTTGTTGAAGGGAAAGTTTTCTTGTTTTGAGTTCTTCTTGAATGAATTCAAACTCATTGTGGAAATGCCTTCTCAACTTGTCCTGCTTTCTCAGTTGCAAGTTCAGTTCCTTCTGCTTCTGTTTGTTTATTTCTGCTACACCGCTGATCTTTTCTTTGACCATCTCAATGGCTGCCAGACTTCGATTGATGTGAGTGCCATAGCGAAGATTTCTCCGAATGGGAGTACGACACCTCGGACACTCTTTCAGCCGGATTGCTCTTTGATCCAGTTCAGCGTCTTGGTCTTCATCTTGACTAATGTATCGATCCATCCCTGAGATCTCGAACAAGTGCTGACAATCTTCAAGCTGGATGAAACAAGCATCTGGTTCATCTTCATTCCCAAAGAAGATTTCTGTAACTTTGTCCTTGTGGCAAATGCGGCATTTATTGGGACACGTTTCTCCACAAAGTCCAATGCAAGGATGCCCGCAGGGTAAGTATTTGGGACAGGGAACGGAGCAAGGTGGACGATCACATGGTTCATGGCACAGCTTGGTACAGCTGTGGTGAGGGCACTGCCAAATACAAGGCTCCCTGCAAGGAGCACAGGGCTGTCCACAGGTTTTCTTGCATTTGCTGTGGACACATCGGTTCTGGCAGGGTAAGGAACAAGGTGGACAATCTCTCACACAAGGCTCTCGACACTGATGTGAACACACAAGGATTCGTTTGCATTTGTGGGTACAAGCTTTGTGGAGGCAACCTTGTTTGCATCCATGACAAGTACCTGGACAAGAATGACCACATTTCAAGGTGAAGCCACATTTAGTCAGGCACCTGGGATTCACTGTGGGATCTCTGGAAACATAGCAGGGTTCCTCTTGCATGTGTCCACATTTCAGCTCTGTTGGAACTCTTACTTTGCACCGAGCAGTGCATGGGTCTCCACACAATGCCCTGCATGGATGCTCACATGGGAGAATCTTTACGCAAGGAACACGGCAAATAAAGTCTTTTGGGTCTTGATGGCAAGGGACCTTCTGATGGTGCTGGCAGGATGGGATTATCTTGTCAAGAAGTACCCAGCACTCTTCACATCTTTCATAACAGCGAAGTGGACATTTGTGCTCCAGCTCACACAGCACCTTTGGGCATTCTTTCAAACACATGAACTTCTTGTGATCAGCATCATACGGGTGGCACATCCGAGTGCACACATGGCCACACTCCAACCTAAACTGGCAGGGCTGATCACAACCTCCTTCAGGTGCCGCTTTGAAGTCTGATGCACAGGAAGCATGGATTTGTTTGTCCGGGTGGTTCTGACAACTCAATATTAAAGCCTCACCCACTTGGCCTTGCTCTCTCAGAGTTTGAAGGATGTTGCTCCAGAGAGGCACCGAGCTAAGCATGCCCATGTTCCCAATACAATACAGACCCATCTTTGCACGAGAAAGTGCAACACAGACACGATTGGGTATATTCAGGAACCCGACTCTGTTCTCACTGTTGCTGCGGACCAGGGACAGTATGATGATGTCATTCTCCTCCCCTTGGTACTTGTCAACGACGTGGACTTTGACGTCTGAGAACTCTGAGAAGGGCATGAGTTTACGCAGGCAGTGAAGCTGTCCGGTGTAAGTGGTGAGGATGGTGATCTGGGAAGGTTTGTACTCTTGTAAGAGCAAATATCGGCAAAGTTTGACGACAAAATGAGCCTCATGAGTGTTCTTGCGGGTTCGTCCGTCTTGAATCTCATCCTCAAAATGACTGTGATCCACAAAAAAGACATTCCCAAGAACCCCCTGTGGATCAAGAAATTAAAACATACTTGCAGTTATTATTTATACAAAAGTAATCTCACCAGAGCTTTAAACTAGTCTTTTCTTCCTTATTTCCTCGCATTCTTCCTCCATTTTTGGCACACTCCAAGATTCCAGTGATTGTCAGATTCCAGTGCCAAAACACTTGTAAATAGTGAAAGAAGATGGTAATACGATCGTCGAGAGCCGCTGACAGTTTTGTGAAACACAAACAGCAACAGCAGGGGCGTGTCACTGTCTCAATCACAGTCATATGTAAAAAAAGTATATTGAAACAATATAAAACTAAAAATGTTTTTCAATATATAGTATCATTTTTGACAAGATATAATATTGCTTTAAAACTGCTCATGCTCTTAAATCCAACTACAAATTGCATTTTTTTGTATAGAAATACATAGGGTTTTTTTTTTATAAATCTAATCTTATGTAATATATTTATTTTTCTAATGGGGAATTCTCCTGTGGCAAGGTTGGGCTCTGTCTTCAGCTGGACAGGAACTACTCTACAATATTCCACAGCTGAAAAAAAAGAGCTTAATTTCTGTAATTTCAAAAATCTTGTTGCTGTAAATTAATAGTTGTTTATAAAGAGAAACTTGATGAAAATTCAAATTCCTTTTTTACCTTTATTTTGTTATTACACATTGTTCTGAGCATGTATAACATAAAATAACAAATATTTGCCATATTTTGGAAGTTTTATTTCCTCTGAAAAGAAAAATGGCTAAAAAAAAATGATACAAACACTATTTTCTTGGTGTTCAGTTCCTTCAACTAAGATGGACATGGTGTGACCAATGTCCTGTTTTTACTAAAATAGAATTGATTCCAAAAGAGCACAGGTATTTGTAAGCTGACAGGAGTTGGATGGGAGTGGGAGTAATTTTGAGTGGGACAGGAAAGGATTTATTTTTTTTACTCTGGTCCAGGATTGGGATGGGATGGGATTTTTTCTGTGGAAGTGGGATGGGACAGGAGGGAAATCCACTTCTGTGTCATGCTCTAATTCAAAGGTCTGTAAACTCTGGCAGCTCTTGCTTGAGTTTAGGAGCTGAATACTGCAGGATCTCAAACTGCCACATGTAAACGTCTGATGAATGTTGTAAGAACTGCTGCTGGTGAACAATGTTTCGATCTGCTTTGTTTTAACGTGGACAAATTATTGTGGTATAAATTTGAACTCATTCATTCCAACACCTGGAGGTATGACTGCCTGGGTGTTTCTTCACATTTGGCTATTCATTTCACTGTGGCTCAAAGGACAAAAGCTGGATTTGGTATTTTCTGAATCGAACAGTAAATGTTTCTGCACCCTCCTCAGCAATTGTTTTCAACTGTGGACCTGCTTTGATGCATTGTCAACATCATTATTACAAAAAAACTTGATTTGAAATGTCATACTTACCTTAACATTCTCATACTCCAGCACAGACGGGTGGTTTTCCAGAGATTTGTAAATGTGTGGAGTCAAGAGTCGAGCAATGCTAGGTCTCATCCGATGCTAGAAAGGCATTGCAGAAGAAAATTATTAACTAATTGTTTTAAGGACTAGTCACCAAAGGGAATATAATTCAGAAGCAACCTGGTAGTTAAGGCGGACGAATGGGAAGTCCATTTTGACCAGCCTCTCAAACATCGAAACTTCCAGATTGTAATTCTTGGCAAGGTCGTACACTGTTGCACTGGGCCTCAGCTGTGGAGATTGAAACGCATGAACGCAACGCTCCCACTCTGCAATCAAATAATGCAATGTACCTGCTGGTGGTCCCCGATCAAGATGAGGTGTTGGCACGCCTGACTCAAGGTGGTGATGGTGTGAGCCTCCAGCACCTCAGCCGCCTCCTCTATAATCACCAGACGAGGTCTCAGCTCCTGCAGCACCTGCCGGTATTTAGCTGCTCCTGTGGTGGTCATGCCTACCACACGAGCCTCCCGCAAAACACTCAGATCCTCGTGTTGACGGACTTCACTGAGGCGGTCTGCCGCTCGCTGGTACTCTTGCTCATAGGTGAGAGCTTTGTTACGGAGATCACATCGGTAACGGAAAACCCACAGCCTGGAAATTTTGAAGATTTTCAGCGGGTATTTTACTGACAGATCAGGGGCGGTTATGTACTATATGAATGTATGCCATTTTCATAAGGTTTTATTGTGGAACTCTTCTCAATGGAATTTAAACAGGCAAATGTTTGCTTCTAAATATTGCACTCCTCTGGATCCTCTGGAACTATGATCTGTATACGGATGTTTAAATGTAAAATCAGACACACAAAAGTATGACATGTTTGACCAACACTACAGGAACTGGGACTGAGCAACTCGATACTTGGCACATACATTCTTCATAGAATTTCCCAGATATTATCCAATTTTCATATCTTAAAGGGGCCACATTATGCATTTAAAGCGGTTATAATAAATATTTGAGCCCTCTACACTAGCAATGCACCGTTAGTACCTTTCAAATTGTAATATTAATTATAAAAATTGTCTTTGAATCACCTCATATTTATTTACTTTGCAAAACACACAGATAAAACCAGTTCCACTAAAAGCCATGCTTTCTCCATTTGCCCTCTGGGACTTGTAGTTCTGGAATCATGGGTAATGTAATTGTAATGGCCGCTAGTTGCAAGTCAAGTAAATAAAAAAACGGCATGCAGTTTTCAAATGAAAACTAAAAGTGCAAAATCTCTGCACTTTGCAAGCGAATGAATCCACCGCAAACTTGTAGAAATAAGGTTTAAAGTTAATGAACAAAGGTTTGAATCTATTGCCTACAAATATTGTAGGGGTTTAAGTTCAAGAATGTGTGTATAACACACAGAAACGTGTTTGAAATCGGAAATGTCTAATTGTATACATTGTCGATGCCCAAATTGCTTCAACGGAAAACGGATTGTTCTTCAGCACGGATCTCACTTCTGGGTCAGGCAGCGCACCCAATCTGCATAGAGTTGAACTCTTCTAGTGATTAATCTGATTGGTCAGTGGGAGGAGGTAAGAACTGTGGGTGCTGCACGGAACATCGAGTCATTTTCAGCTCACAAAAAAAGAAAATACAGGATTACACACACATGCATGAAAGATTCAGAATAAAACCTGAGGCATGTTTTTTATGAGAGAACGACACTAAAAGATTCTTGGAACTTCAGAAAAGTAGATTTTGAATAATATGGCCCCTTTAAAAAAATGTTGTCATCTCAATACATTTCAAAAAGTAAAGAGTCCCTAACCGTATATCAGGGTCAGAAAAAAAAGTCAGGGTGGGAGGAAAACACTCTTTATACCTTTGGTGTTCCCTCACAAAGTTTGTAAAGGTTCAACTGAAAAATATTAAAATTTTCTTAAATATGTGACAGAGCGCTTAATGCTGCATATTTCTTGACGTGATAAATACTTTATTCGTTGACCAATGGACTACTTGCACAACTGCTTGAGTGTTCTGAGTATTATGAAACCCTGCAATCCTGTACTGTGCTGAAACGTTTCTATGTGTTTCCTTGACTCCATGTGTGTGAAACCATCACTTTTAGCATAAACCACGACTTACGGTCAAGATGTGCGTCTTTTACTAACTCAAACACAAATTACTAATGTCAAATACACTATGTTATTAGTTGAAATGACTAAACGATCCGCAGTTAGTGTTAAATAAGCCAGTCGGATGTTTTCTGTAGGAAAACTAAAAACTCATGTTCCCTGGAATTCTGAAGGCGACGTGCACAGTGGAACTGAGCTTCTTCTGCTATCACTGAAATGTAAAACACATATTAAGACTCCTTGGGTTCAGACCGAAGATAGGGGACAGTTTCAGAAAGTCCTGATCAGAGAATGTACAGATGGATCCAGTTCATGACCCCTTTAGACAAATACATGTGCATCTAGATGTGATGTAAGGAAGGAGGTTTACCGATACAGACTCCATCTGTCTTTCATGCTCAGGCCCCAGAGGTCTGTAAGGTGCTTCTCTTGCACTTCACTCATGCACGAAGTCTTCTTCAGCTCCTCTTTGACGGTTTTCTTTAGTTTTTTCTTCTGGTTCTTTTGGATCTGAATTCACATCAAACAGAGTCAGATATTCACAGCCATTGCATCATCTAAACATCTAAGAATGTGGAGTAACTACCAGCGTTAATACATCACTACTTAATTATTCATGTTTTTCAAAGAATTTCTATATAAAAAAAAATACCTTTTTCCCCATAATGTATACCCTGGGGAAAGCAATAGCTGTTCGATCCATGAAATGTACGAAGTGGTGTATGCGTGTGTGTGTGTGAAAGAGACTCAACCTGTGGAATGTTTTTAACACTCTCTCGTTCTCCGCTTGTTTAATGTAATTATCAGTTACACAGTAACTTAATATTTGTCTTCTGGGTCTGCTGCAAATTGCCGCCGGCACAATATAAACTTATCTTCAGCAATTAAATTACACGTTTATCTCTTTCAGGACTTTGTTACTTTTTGCAAAAGATTGGATTCCAGCGATTAAAAAGTGTTTAGTAATGTCTCGTGCCACAATTCGGTTCTGAATGTTAAATGTTTGGCTCGATCTGGGTCTTGGATGTAGCCCCCCGAACCCCTGTGGAAATTAGGTGCCTGATAATAATAAAGCGGGGCTTTTAACCATCACCTGGGTATGAGTTTCAATAAATAAGAACTTTAACTCTTCGTACCTTCCATTCCTTCGCCCGAGGCACAGTCTGATTGCAGCTCTCATCATCGCTCAGGGTCAACACGACCATCGCCTTAACCACCGCATCCCTCTTTAACTTCTCTTCTTCCTGTTTGGATCTCTCTTTCTTCCAGGGAAACGAAACTTCCTGCAGCATCCTCTCTGCCTGGATCAGCTCCGCCTCCTCTTCCACCCTGATCAGACCTGCTTCCTCTGCTTGGGATGTGGCTTCATCAGCCGCCGCTGAGCAAGATGAGGATGATTGTTTTTTCATCACATTCTTTGTTTGCCGGTTGTAGTCAGATAATGATCATTATATATATTTTTTAATAATCATCCACGATCCCAATAAATTTCAAGCAGCTTCTTGAGAAATAAACAGTGCTCATCTTAATAGCCTTAAATGTGAACTTCTTAAATGTAATAGCAAACCTGATTCCCGGTAACTGCTGCTTGCAGCAAAATTTATAATTGATTTTATTTTTATAGGACAAAATTCAAGGAAGTTTCACACTTGGCTTGAATAGTAAAGTAAGTAAATGTTTTTATGCAGCGCATTTCAAACAACAAGCTGTACCAAATGATGAAAAAAAAAATAAGCGCATAAAAAGAAATGTAAATAAAATGCATAGGCAATGAAAATCACATCAGGGGTATCATACAATGATCACGTGAAATTAAAATTCTAATATCTCACCTTTCTCTTCCGTGCTGGGAAAACTCTTAAATGCTGAAAAAGAGACCCCGAGCCATTCAGCGATCACCGTGGTTTTCTGCTTTGGTTCGTACAACCCCTGACACAGAGAGAAATCTCCTGATTCAGTTCTGAACTGATTTCAAAGGAGCCGTGAGCTGTTTACCGCTCATGGAGGATCATTTTGAATTAAATGGCATTTTATCTAGCTCTTTAGTCCCCTTCTTTGGAACTTCTTCAGCTGTACAATTGATCGTGTTATATTCATACATCAGATGCTGGACAACTCACCGCTCGCAGACTGTTCCAGTGTTCTTCATCCATGTAACTCCTCAGGATCTCTTCTCGGATGATGCCTCCCAGACTGCACTCCGACTTAATGGAATGCTCCTCCAACCTCTCCTTTGAGTTTTGCATCTCTTTCTTGACCTGTGAGCAAACAGAGTAACAGATTCATTAGTGCCATGCATCGATTTATTTTACCAAGAAAATACTTTAAAAGGTACTGCGTGTAATCTTTGGCCACCAGGGCTCACATGCACCCATTGTTAACAACACCAGGGGCGGAGCGAATAACAGAATTGTGTTGTATGTAGCATTTGTAGAAGGGCCATTGGCTGACATCACACATGCTCGCTGGAAATGAACTTCCATAATAATGTAAGAGCACATCTGCTTGAAATCATCACAGTGAGGTAAATGTATGTATTGATCTCTTGAAAAGTAGATTTTACCTTAAAAGTAGACGGTTCTACATCTAAGAGATTTCTTGTCTAAGAGACCCCCCTGTCTTTATAACTTGCTGTGGTGCAATAACATGCATTTAACATAAATCTCTTTGAATTAGCATGCAACACTTTTTAGCTAAGATTTGCACTTATTACAATTATTTCAAACCTTCCACCAAACCCTCAACAACTTTTAAAAACCAGTCCCTGTTTAAACGAGTCTACTTTTGCTGTCTAGTTTCTCTGTACAGCCTCTTTGAGTAATAAGAATGTTTTAGGCTCAATTAAAAAAAATAAACATTTGCCTGTGACTAAAGCTAGGCTAAAATGATTTTGATTTTCGTCGACTAAAACTATTACATTTTTGAATGACTGAAATGTGACTAAAACTACAATCTTTTCATCAAAAAGATGAAGACTATGTCTGATGGCTGCCAATAACAACACTGGCACACGTGTGCCAGTCACTAGAGCAGGATGACAACAATGCTGAGAGGAACGTCAGAAATGTGTCACTGTAGACAAAAATAAATGTCAAAATGAGATATAACACAGAAACATTAGGAAATTAGATGATAAAATACAGAAGTCTAAACTCTATTGCTCACATCTTCAAACGCTCTCCTGAGGTGCATTGGTAAATTATGGTGAAAGTCTCGGCCTCGTGTGAGTTCTCTCAGATTGAACGGCTTCAGAATTTCACTGTTGCTTCGTCCTCCCACTCTTACAATGCCCCACCTCAGGAACCTGTAGATGCCTGCAATAACATTTGTTAAATATATTTTTAAAAAAGCACAATGGAATTAAAAAGAGCAGAATGACTTTTCTGTTCAGGGTTTAATAATGGTGATCTGGATTCATTTTAAGTCTGCTTTAAAGTCATCTGTCAAACCCTTTAATAGTCAGCCCACATTTTTGCAGTATGTTCTTTTACACGTACATTTCACCCAAGAATACTGAAGTCCAGCCAGTGACCATCACAATGTTTACATAGTTAAGAAAATAATTTGAGTTTTGGAACATTTGCATCTGATTATTGCACTGTTGGCAAAGGTCATTTCCTGTTAAAAACCTGCTTGCATCATAAAATAAAACCAACAGGAAACGAAAAGTGATATGCAAAGCTAAAGCAACAATAATCAGTATCATTTCTTGTCTTTTTTTGAGGTTGTGGTTGTGTTTACTTACAAAAGATTTCAGAAACCCTACATGAATAGCCAAAAACAGTAGTTGATCTCCCAAACTGGGATGTGATTGGAGATCAAATGAAGAATTTAGAATAAACCACTAACACATGGAAACGTGTTTAGGGATGCAACGATTGTGACTTTTTGATTCAAATTGTTTTTCCAGGCTGAAAAAAACAAAACAAAAAAAAACCAACATACTGAGAGCACGCTGTCATTTGTAGATGTTGTGAGAATTTTCCCGCTAGATGGGGTAAGTAGAGACCTTCACGAAACTGCTGTGTAGACGCCGTATGTTTGTGACTTAACTTTGAGTGTACTGTTGTGTTTGCCTTACTGTTATTTTGTTCTGTCTGCAACGGCGGCGAGACTTTATGGTGAGAATGGTGAGATGAGTGTTGAAAGGTGTTCCCACTAAATTTTGTCCTCGCCTTCTCAGACAGGATCGAAAAAAACATTTGATTGAATTTAAGATGGCACCGATGGGTTATTTACCATAACGACTTCCCAGGCAGAATAAAACAGTAAAAAATGCAACACTACATTCAAACATGTGTAATATATTAACATACAAACACACAAATCTATTAACATACAAACATTCAAATGTTGATGTCCTCTGCACAGCTGTTTCATGAAGGCCTCTACTAACTCCATCTAGCAGGGGGTTTTGGGGGGGGGGGTCCCGCCTCATATGTAAGAGCCTTGGAATAACACCGTTCAGCTCCATGACACTCAACCTTCCAACCTTTCAAGCTTTAAAACAATTGTTTCTGAGCAATAAATGAAATGTTAGAGGCGGTTAGAAAGGAAATACTGCAGCTTTCACAAGTGATTGCTTCTTTACATGCGCTCCAACACGAGCGGTCAGTTCTAAACTGCAGCAACAGCTATTCATCCATCCTGAGATTTTCCCTTGATTTATCATCATGGAAATAAAATAGAGCAGTACCCTCCAGAAACTGATCAAGAGCGTGATTGGTGTAGCAGACCACCAGCATGGGACAATCTTGAGACCAGGCTTCACGGTTTTCTAGCAAGGCCCGGGCGATCTTCAGCCCGACGAACGTCTTTCCTGCAAACAAAAAACAAACTGCAGCTTGATCCTCCATGAGCAGTAAACAGCTCACGGCTCCTTTGAAATTTTGAGTCATGTTAAAGTTGCTTGGTTAATGAGGAACAGGCTCCTGCAAACACATTTTCATCACGTAAAATTAACAATTCACCACGGTTTCTTTTGTGCGACTTGGTATCTGCAGGTTTTTAAATCTTTTGCACACGTACACTACGTATTTTCTTTTGCTTTTCTCACTTGCTCTCGGCGGAGGCAGTCGCTTCTTTCTCCTCTCCCTATCTTTGTTTACCCGCTGGCACTCTGTGTTTGTCTGTGAGAGACTCTCTCACTGTCCTGCTCTCCAAATAAAAGGAACTATGGATCTGATCAACTGGTCTCTGAATGCAATTGACACCATTTTCTCGACGAGGAGTGTGGGTTCGGGGGAACACACCTGTCCTGTTGGAACTTACGCTGCTGGCTACACGATGGACTCCTGGGCGAAGTGGAGCATCGTGTGCCTGGCCGCCCTGTCCCTGGAGGATGTTGAAGACATTTACATAATTGGAACTGTGATAATTGGGATTCTGCTGATTGGAATATGTGGAGCTCTCGGCTATCAGCGATTATCAAAGGCGGTCAGTGCTCAAAGCCCCACTAAGCTGACCGACTGGAATGGAATGTTGACTGGCCTTAAATCTGTCTGGACTGGATCCCAACGGGGAGAAGCTGGCAGCGATGCGTTGGATAAAATGGAGACCGGTGATGGACAACAAAAATATGTAGAAATTTACAGTTTTTTACATAAATTAACTTCTCTTCCATCTGGCTTTCCCTTATCTCCTCTGGCCTTGAAGGCCACAAGAGGAGTAAAAATATTTTCCCCTGCATGGCCTGATAACAAGATGCTCTGCATTCCTCGCTCTCTCTCAAAACACCTCTGCTAGCTTCTCTCAACCGCTGTAATCTGACCGGGCCATGAAACAGTGCTGTTAATGGCAGCAGGAAAATGTCGGCTGCTGACTGCAGCGGTCCAACCACTTTCCTTGACCCTACCTCATCGTGCAAGGTTTTTCCTGTATTATGTATGTCTGTATGTGCTTGATTGCAATGGCTTCTTTTAACCTGAAATAGGGGTCCTATTTCACTGCATGTAACAAATAAAAGTGTGACTGATTTGAAAAATGAGCTACACTGGAAATTTACATCAGTTACAAAAACCATTTGCTACTAACAGAAGATTAATTTTTCAATACAAAAGGACATTTATCATGTCCTCAGCAAAACTTCAATCTTCTCTTAATTATCTCGCAAGTCACCTCAGACAAGTGCAATAAAACAATCATCTAAAATGACCAAACACTGAAGTTGTGTTACTGCACCCAGTGTTCTGAATTTCTACCTTTCTCTCTCACATAATAAAAGAGTAAGAGACTTATTTAGAAGGTGCTTGAACACAGTTAACACACAGAGCTGTGTTGCACATGTGCTGTAACGTTGCAATGATACGTTGCCTTGTATCAAAGCTCTGCTTTCGCTACATTATCCTGTGTGGCCCTGGTTATCGGTCAAAGGTTGACGGTTTGATAGAAAATAAAACAAACATTTTTTGATTGGAATAAAGCTGAATGAGTCTACATGCACAAACTACCTAAACTAGTACTGTGGGCTGAATGACATATACTTGAGAGTGTCACCACAGAGCATTTCGCATTCATAAAAGTTCTGGTTTGTGCATGTTGCTGGGCTTTTGTAAAACAAAGTGATGTCTGTGAACAATCAGTCATTTTTGAGTTGTTCTCGTACACACAATCATTTGAAAACCTGCCAATTATTTGACCGTTCTCAAACCGGCAAACAGCTTTACACAAACCCAGGATGTGTCTTTCCACATGGTTGTTTGAAAAATGAGAATCAAGTCATTGTAGCAGTTAAATAACTTGTTGCAGCTGAAAGATAATCCCCCCTGCAGCAAATATTAAATAGGAGGCACTGAACTATTCGCTCAGGTAAATACAGGTGGATTTTTTGACCAGAGTATAAACCTAGTGGAAACACTGCCCTCTTAGTTCAATCATCAGCCCACCTCCAATTTGATTTTGAGACCCCCGACCTAAATCAAAGATCAGAAGCACTGAAATGTTAACGGTGTGAATTCAGTCACCTGTTCCTGGTGGTCCCTGGATGATGGCCAGTTCATTGGTCAAGGCCAGTTTAAATGCTTGTAGTTGGCTTTCATCAAGACCCAGTTTTTCTTCATCTGGCCAGGCCTGTGGAGTCAAGGGATTGAACCTGGGGATACTCTGGCCTTTTGGAGCAACAGGAGACAGATCATAGGTCCTTCCTTCCACCCGGAGGTAAGCTGGAGGATCTACGGCTGTTACACACTGCACTATGTATCTACAACGACACAGACATTTATATTACTTACAGTGGCATTGAGGTGGAAAATGTTATGACAAGCAAACAAGACGGTTTCTATGCAATATTGTGGAATTCGTGTGTGAAAAGTTTATCAAAACAAACTGGACCACTTTGTACTTTGTGCATCTAAGAATAGCAAAACAAAAAAGCAATAACAAGTTTATCTGGAGTTCGGAAAACTTCTCTTAAATTTCTATTACCTCTGAAAGGGAAACTCGTCCTGACTCAGCTCCTGGAGACCCTCTAGAACATATCGGTAAGCCTCGAAGTAAGCCGTTGTCTCAACCATCAGGAAAGAGTCTGAGGGCCGAATGCTGGCTAGCTGCTCTCTGCTGTTTAGAGAAAAACAGAGATTCACCTCTCCCTTTCTTAGGAGCTCTGGATCCCGATCAGCCACAGTGGCAAACAGGAAAGTTTCAAACTTGTCCATGGAGAGACAGACAAGAGATCCGTAGATCAGGCGTTTGGAATTCTCCCACCGAACAAACTGAAAAAAAACAGAAGAGTCAACTCAAATCATAATTAAAGTTACAATCAAATGTCAAAACAAATCTATGACTAGGTTTGTGCAATTTGAAGCACTGATATCTCTGACGATCTGAAAACGTATGCAATAAGTACCTGAAGCTGCCGCGCATCAAACGTCACTCTGTAGGCGATGCCAGTTGGTGTGCAAACTGGTAAAAGCAAATGGGTGTCATTGTAGATTCTGACGTCATCAAAATGCTTCTTTTGAATTTGATTTTCATTCAAGTTCTCCTCATGCACCATACTAAGAATCTCTTTAACACCGTCCCGGAGTGGTCTCACAAAGTCTTCCCGCAGGAGACGGAAGTGAGTGTCCAGGTAGATGTGAGCATTGGGGAAGCTTTGAGTAATTCTGTTTGGTCTCAGGAAAGGCCTGCGATTCTCATGAAACTCTTCATAGATGGGATAAATGCTTATCTCTCTGAAATCTTGCTCCCCTGGTGGTGTATCTTCATTTGCAGCATGGCATGAGTAATCATCGGAACGCAAGGTGCCTTCCCTCGATTTCTCTTGAAGTTGGTCCACCAAACTTTGCAACCTCTCCAGTTCCTGGTCTGTATTCTCAAGGATATCCACTCCAGAAGCACGCAACTGGTGGACGGTGGTTTTCAAAAGAGCAACCACCATAGAGACAGACTGGATGGAGCTGCGGGGAAAGATGTTGAGGACACTAGAGAGAAGGTTGAGGATGTTGTTCAAATGCTGGGGATACTGCTCTCTTTGAGCATTAGCAAATTCCGACATCATTCCAGTCACATGGTATGGCAGACCGTGTCGAAAGAACTTAGAGTCTTTAATGATTTGAGCCAAATGCATCACAGTGCTGCGATCAATTCGAGACTGGAAGGCTTTGCAGAGCACCTTACAAAGCAGTTGCACCAGGTCATTTCTTATCTCAGATTCCTCGAGCAGAAGCCTAAGTCCAGTGCTGGATGAAAGACTGATGGCAACCTCAGATGCATCTTTCTCCAAAAGACCTTCCAGTGTTTTATAGCCAATTTTGTGAATCTCACGAGGACCATCTCTGGCTCCTCCTCTGCTGCGTCCATGGCTTTGAGAACCGGTCTTTCCTCTTCGGTTTCCTCCACCCCTTGGGGAGGGTCTTAAATCAGCCATGCTTCTACTCGCGTCCACTCTAGCTCTTCCTATCCCATAACCACCTTGGACTCTCAGAGCATCCATTTTTCCTCTACAATTTCCCTTAAATATAGAGGGTCTTCCAGGTGTTTCATTGAGGTTCCCTAACCTCAAAAGTGAAGGAATAGAATGTGCTGCTGATATCCCAGTTCTCCCTTGGAACGGTGAGGAGGAATTCGCACCTCCCCTCATCACAGGGCGATGGAAACCACTCCAGCTTCCATGTCTTAGTCCTTGACCCCTTCCTCCCCCTACTGCACCTTGAACATCATCATCTAGCCCTCTTTCTCTTTGGCTAATAGCACTCCGACCCGCTTGTTGCTGACTCCCATCACCTCCACCCCGTCCTCTTCCTCTGTTTCGAGCAGGCACAGACACCCCTTGAAAATAATAGTATTGATTAGAATCATTGAAGATGTAGACAATATTTAAAAGATTATCTTGTTATGTTAAAACACTAAAGTAAATTAACTCAAAGTGAAATAAAACGATGTAAAGTATTGAATGTACAGTGTGTGTAACAGTGTTAATTTGCACAAAATGAAATAATACATGTTTGCAAGAAATGTTCTCAAGATTCTACATTTAATGTAGTTTTAGGCACTTGGTAAAGCCAGCAAAACTAAATGAAGAAATGTACCTCTTCCTCGTTGTTTGCCACCTTTTGGATTTGACATCATACAGCATTTAATCTCACTGTAGAAAATGTAAACAGGGCAATAATTAAATGTTTGGATTATAAACAGGTGTGATGTACATTTTTAAGTAACATAACTGCTCTGTTATACTGTACTTTTTTCATTTATATTTATATATGGGGTAAAACAAATGACTAGCAAATTGTCCAAAAACAAAGGAAAGCAGAGTTTGCAATAGCTACAACTTTCATCTAGATCATAAAAATGATAATAATATATAATAAAATTAAATGTCTTGAAAGACAGATAATATTGAGGACAGTGTCAGAAGTAACATTCGTTCATTTGAGGCACGTACATGAAGTAAGGAATCGCTTTTAATCTTTATTTTTTTTTAAAAACTTAGAATCATTCTTGTAAGGTGCTATTGAGTTTTAAAATGCAGTTGTGAATTCTGTTAAATAACTTCTATTTTTTGTATTAAAAATGGTCATATTCGCACTAAATTATATAGTTATCAAAAGCCTAATGAGAGCATTATAGTGCAGTTCAATCAGAAAACATCTGTCTTTTATTACCAACAACCTTTTTTAGGGTAGCTTTTAAGCTTCAAAATATGAGTAGTATGCAGTAAATCAGTGTTTTGGATGAACAAAATGCCACCTTTGCTCCTAATGACAATCCAAAATTAAAAAATTGTGCTTTAAAGTGTAGGTGAGCAGAAAACCGATGATTTTATTTATGTGAATCGTTCTGTTCAAAAGCTATTGAGTAAGACGTATAATCTATTCTAAAAGGTGTGGGTTATAGTAGAAAGATGCAGAAAACTTTTCTCATTCTGTTCAGAAACTATTGTGCTTCAAAACATAATGTATGTGCATGAAATGAATTCACCACCTTGTTTGAAACACAACTTGAAGCTTTTGCTAATAACGAACAAAATGTAATTGATGCTCAGAAAACAGTTTTGGTCAGATGCTGTTCTGAAATTATTGAGCTTTAAAATATGACTTGTGCAGCAACTCCACAATTAGCATGAAAATATAATTTTTTTGCACAAAAACATCGAATTTTGGAGCTTTGAAAAACAAAAATAGGTGCACATTACAGATGAGCAGATAACAAGTAATTTTGTTCAGAAGTTTGAGCATCAAAATAAGACTAGTGTGCAGTAATTTTTTGTTTTGTATGAAAACATAGTTACATAAATACTAATTTTTCTACATTTGCATAGGTGCAAATTTTCATGCAGAGAAAGTAATTACATAATTGCGTTTCCATTTTGCATATTTGCTACAAAAAGAAGGCTTCAATGGCTATAGTGATCCTAAACATGATTGAACAGTTCAAGTTTATATATATACCCCAAGATGCAAAAACAACACCATCTGTCTCAATATTTTTTAAAAAGCAAAAAGTGATTTAAAAATAAATAAATAAATAAAAAGTACTCGAAATACTCGCAACCATCGAAGAAAAAGCATGGCAGCATCTAATTTAATTAAGAATATGACAATGGTCATTTATTATTGATGAGAAGATGAACACATGGCCAAAGCCTATTCTGTGATGATAATTATACTGTAACAACAACATGACGTTCGTACCAAATATTACAGCAAAAATTGAGCTCCTGCGATTTTGCCTTTAATTTTTCAAAACGCCCAAAGCAGAAATAATAGACTTACAACCTAGACAAGAAATAGACCACAATTATTAGAAAGGATCCCGTAGAGCCTCACCTGGCTGCGGAGTCTTCTTTGTGAGTTTGTAGCTTCTTCCGAGGCTTTTAAAGCTGCTTTAGTTTCGTTTCCCGAGCTTCAGGGCGTCAGGTGATGTCTCTGAGTCAGAACCGAAACTGATCAAGAGAAAACAAAACAAAACTGTTCCCACGGAGACTCATCTCAAAACAGCTTTCACAATAGATGCATGAATTAAAATAAAATATAAGCAGAATGCCATTTCATTAAACCTATTTAAACAAGACCTAGCGTTATATATAAATCAGCAACATAACACAAAATACCATTGTTAACGTTGCTGGCATTGAGACTTTGAGCTAGTTTTTTCGAAAAGTGAATACAATTAAAACATATTTTACTTTAAAAAGTCAGAGCGGCCAAAATAATCCTCGAATGTAGACAGCATCGGCCTTTATGCGACGATAGCTGTTTGCCTCAACTCTATCTGACACGAAGTATTAAGGGATCTTAGGTGATCTAAAACAAATACTCTGAGATATCCTCGGGAAAATAATGTACGCCGGTGATTTAGGCAAGTGAAAAACCTTAATTTACCAACTAAGTTACATTCTGCGGAGCCGTGTCCTCCTGAGGCGATCACTTTCCCGCTCGACATGTCGGTTATAGCTCCGAATTTGGCGGGTTCTTACGGTAGCTTAGAAGTGCAAAACCAAATACAATGATGAAAATAAAATATAAAATCAAAATAATAAAAAAAATGCAACTGAAAATATTACATTTTGAAATACCAACACAGAAACCACAATGACACTACTTCATTTTTTTCATTATTTTCTTATATTTTGTTTGGCATTCAAACAAGTCCTCACTTAGAGAAACGGCTGTTTGAGTAACTTAATGGCATTTAAACATACTTTTAAAATGTTCCATGACCAACTGAAATGACTATTTCTTAACGTTTTCATTATCGCAAATCAAAATTACTTTTAAATATATGTATTTTAATACAATTCTTTTTAATGTCCCCATATTGAGGTTAATTATTTTAGCCACATGTGAAAACATCTGTTTGGTTAAAAGATTCAGTGGTGGTACTATGGAAGAGTTGGAAAAGTACGTCCTTTGATGCATTTTATTAACGTAAATATTTACAATCTGAATTTGCTTATAAGTTGATAGCTATTTCACCCACTCAGCAACAGGAACTTATTTTATCAAACTTTAGAGTTCCTTCAAGCTTTGTCTGTGTATTCTGAATTCTCATTAAGTTTAACAAGTCATGATTTATTTTACATTTCTAAGCCACATCACCCAAGTTCTAAATTCACAGGAATATTACATGCTACCAACACCAGGTTGACTTCTGAGCAGGAATACACTGAGACATACACTCTCTCATGAAGGCTTTTATTCAAGGGATTTATACAGAAAAATAAAAATCATAAAGTCCTGGAGTACTTCTCGTTGAGCTTCACTCCCTGCTTCACTTTCTTTTGAACCTGAAAACACAGGATTAATATAAGGAACTGGTAATAATGCACTGGTTCACTAAAATAAAGTACTGTATTTTTTAAATGTATGGTCGTATCAGAATTAAGCAATGAAAATTCATTACATGTTTTATGCACATTCACAATTTAAAGCAACTCATTTGGATTTATTGACAAGATTAGTTAAAAATCTAACTGAAGAGTTGATAAATAGTTCCATGAAACAACATGAACACGAAAACTCTTACTTCATGGCAAACCTGAATTTCAAGTGGGAAAACTAGCTTTCTTCAGATTGGAAATGTCACAGAGCCTAAAATAAACGATCTGGGGAGGGAAAAAAAACGCTGCTTTGCAACAACAAAACGATGGCTTTGACCTGAAAAAGATTCTTAACTTCCTTCTAATGAAATTCCATTGATTAAAACAATGATCTACTTTTTTATGCACAGTTTAATCTGTCGGGAAGATCAGTTCATGACTCGGTTCAAGGTGAACGGTTCATCTAAATAACTAGAGGAGGCTAGATCAAAAATCCTACTTGGCCTTTGACTTGAACCGTCCTCCGTTCTTTTTTGAGAGGCCGAGTCTCTTCCGGTCCTCAAATGATGGCCTGGAAAGAAAAATCAAACTTAGAGAAAATAAAAACACACAAACTCTAGGTCTAAGTGTAACGTCTATTACGTGCATGCAACAACCAGCAGAAGTCCAGGACTGTCCACTTAAAGAGTAATATTAAAAACAAGCTTGTAATTATTGAGAAGGGGATCTGTGCTGAAATGCAGGGAGGGCCGAGAGGTTGTTTTCTGCAGAATCAAGGCACTGATGTTAAACTTTTCGAGATGGTACAAAGATCTCGAATAATCAAGAGTCTAGTGGAAGATGTAGTTCTTTGTGAAACAAAGGCATTCTGCTTCTGTGTGATTGGAGTTTTGTGAACAACATCTCTCTCACACACATTTTTTGCTACACGTGCAGAGACTCTTGTCTCAGTCACTACAGATGGGGAATACGGTCTAAAAATGATCTATTAAATAAAGATACGTACTAATTGATTTCTTTTTTTAACAAACAAATTCTTAATTAATCATGCACGTTGGCCACCTCCAAGCTTTTTCTCATCAACTTCAACTTAACTAAAAATTGTCTTTTTTTAAATCACTCCAGTCATTGTCTGACAAAAAAAGGATTAAATAAATAAAGTGTTTTTAATAAATAAAGTGCATTTCAGTACAGCTAGATTTATTTTGGTAGAAAACACCAAGTTTTTTTGGAAAAGGTTGCTGCCCACACCACTCTCCACCCTTCAAACAGCCAATCACTGCAGCTCTCCATTATTATTGCCAATCAGAGAGGGGGCTGCCAATTTCTGATTGGCTGGTTTGCTTTGAAACCCTTAAGAACACAATCTTCACTCCAGACATCATCAGCGTCCAGCAGCACTCACCCGGATCTGAACTGCTTGAGGCTTTTCTTGCTGGTGTTCGTCAGCTCTTTGTCAAACACAGAGTTCTTCCCGGATTTGTTGGCATTTGGTTTGGAAGCTGCAGGAGAACGACACAGAAACTCTGAGAACAGGTCGCTGAAAACACTTTCTGGGTTTTCACTCAATACTCGCGGAGGATGATGGAAACTTATGGTACCTTTCTTCATGGGCTGCTCTTCGGGAATGGCTCGGGCTCTCTTCTGCTTGCGTTCTCGTTTAGCTGCACGCTCCGCGAACATCTGAGACTTCAACATCTCGAACTGAGCTCGCTCTTCTGCCTGATATTCACACAAACAGACCACGAGAGGTTTGAAAGATAAGCTTTCATTTAGAGTTTCATCCTGGAACGAATCAAGGATTACTCCAGAGCCACTGCTGTAACTATTTTAAAATGACAGCAGAGCATTGATAAAATGTTAGAAAGAGCTTTTATTCAACTTCAGTAAAACGTAGAAGGAAAAACAGATGAGTTCTTCCAAACACTGGCTCACTCCTCGCTGCTTTCTCTTTCTCTGATGGTCTGTAGAACTGATATTCAGTAGCTGTACACCCTGGATCAGGGCGAATCCTTATGTTCATCTTCAGAAGCTGATTCTGGCTTTCTCTCTTTGTTTGACTGATGTCATCAAGAATGAAGGGGATGTGCGCACAGTAGTCATTAACAAGGGAGGGAAAATGTCTGGCATGGATGCACCACCAGCTATAACGTGAGAAAAGATCCGGCACGTTCTAGTTTTTCAGGTCAGGACCCCTTTAAATTCATAATGATTGTCTCTTACCGTTAACACTTTCCTCTTGCCCTGTTTGAGGAACTGAGCGCGCTTCTTCTTTCCTCTCAGCGCCAAATCGAAATCCTGCAGTGCCTTCGTCACTAATAGATGCAAACGAAATTTGTGATCACCGTCTAATTATCAGTACAGACTTTCATTTCATCAGAAACTGATATTTGGCACAGCCCGAGCTACTTGTTAAAATGTCTCTTATCCCGCCTTCATAGGCTGAAGAATTTCACCTGTTTGAACTTGTTACAGGAACTAAATTTGCATTTTTTTATCTAAACTCATGGCCACTTTATCAGGTACACACTGCTAGCACTTACTCTCAATCATTTTGTTTCAAATGGAGAAATGCACAAAGACAAATTATATTTATTATAAAAATGTAATATTTTTATAAACATTTTACAGCGAGTAAAACCACTGCGTGACATTTAACAACAGAGATACGGTTTTACTGCACGTTTGAATTCGTGATTTCTCCCAGACACTCAAGTCTCTCTCTCGTTACTCACTCCGATCTTTCTTTCGCTCCGCATTCGTCTGAAACCAGGTTCTGGGCGGCTGCATTTCTTCCTCACTTCGACTTAACTTCTTCTTTGCTGAATTGATCTGAAATCAGCAGAAACAGGATTAACTACAAGACCTGAGCTCTAGAAAAATCACAGTTTGATCACTTTGAGCAAAACTGGCGTATTGCACCAATGCAGAGCGAAAGGATGGGGAGGATGGGAAAAGGCTCTGCTTCCCATTACTTGAATCTGGTTTAATCTGTTCACAGGATCATTAATATAAAGCATGATTGGATGAGATGGAGGGGCTATCAAACATTGATCTGTATTTCAGGACGACTGAAAAGAAATCCTGCTTTCAAGCAACGCAATAGCCCTCTGATCTGAGACCAGCTGATAGTACAGGAGCAAGCTTTCAGGTCCAGACCTGCGCCTCTGAATGAGCCATCTCCTTCTCCTCCATCTCCAGGCGTAACACGGCGTAAACGTCCTTCTCCAGCTTCTCGATCAGATCCCGGAACTTCAGGATCACCTCTGAAACACGGAATTCAATGAACTCGACTGGAAACAACACCGAAGTCTCCTGAAGTCACCAAAGCTCTCTTTTCTGATTCTAACCAGAGAATTTTAAAAGGCCGTCCAAACAATCTATTTACAAACTGTGACGATTCAAGGGTGCTCCTCACCTTGAGGAAGGACTCGAGCTTTCACGGGGGTTTTGGCCGTCTTCACAATATCTTTCAGCATTTTCCTCTCCGTTTCTCCGACCAGAGACACTGAGCGCCCGACTTTTCCTGCGCGAGCCGTTCGGCCCACTCGATGCACGTAGTGCTTCACCGTGTTCGGCATCGTGAAGTTGATCACCTGCAAACAAACAAAGCTCTTGAGAACGACGCAAAAGCAACGCGCAGCATCCTTCCGTCTGTTTATGGAGTTCAGACGCTGTTAATTCTCAAACCCATGCCGAGACATAAGGCTGTAGTCTTCGTGATGGCACTGAAAGCTCTCTCTCGAGATGTTCTAAGCCGATATGACCAGCAAGAATTCTCTTGCTCCTGATTTAATCTCACGTTAATGAAAGGCCTGTGGATTTCCTGACCGCTGTGACATTGAGAGTGGAATTACAGGCACTCGTGGCTAAACAGAAAATATATATCGTGAAAATAATTGTGAAAAGTGCTGATTATGTAAAACATGGCTGAGGTCCAAAATCGAAATAATTCAGATTAATCAATAGATTTCAAATAAAGAGGAATTAACCGTTTTGACTCCCTCGATATCCAAACCTCTGGCAGCGACATCTGTAGCCACCAAAATATCGATCTGCTCATCCTTAAAGCGCCTGCAACACAAGGAACAAGCTTTCAGTGCTTTACTTGAACTCGATAGAGCAAGTCAATCTTAGTTAAGAACTAATAACAGAACGCTTTGCTGATGGCTGCGGTGAGATCTCTCTGGGTGGAAACTGCTCGGAAATAGATTTTTCATACATTTGTTAGATTACCTGTGAACTTTAAAAGAGCAATAATTTTATCTGCATTTGTCAAGAACAACAACAGTAACTAAAAGCCCTTAGATTGTGGTTCTAAAGTTAGTGATGGTTAAGCAGCGGTTATCACGGTACTTGCTGGCTGTGATTAGGAGGAAGCTGTTTTCAGGAAAGGTACTCTTTAAAGAGCAGAAATGGTTCCTCAGACCTCAGATTCTCAAGCCGCTGCGTCTGTGACAGGTTCCCGTGGAGCTCTCCGACTTTTAACCCCATCAGTCCCAGCAGGATGTGCATGCGATGAGCCTGTTTCTTGGTCTGTGTGAAGAGCATCACATGATCCTGGAAGCTTCTGGTCAGGAGCGCTGAGAACAGGAAATCAATTTCAATCGTGAAGATGGAGCCATGAGCTCCGAGTCAGTTCTATTGCAAGCCAGATCCCATCGGATAACCATGATGACAGCCAACAAAACCCCCAAAGCATCCAGGAACCCTCCAATGAGTGCTTCACCTGCTACAACGGCTTCTCGGTCTCCTTCTTTGTTAGGTCTGATCCTCACAAACTCCTGCCGGAGGTACGGAGCCACGTCAGTGTTACTGTTCACGAAGATCCGCACCGGCTGCTTCAGGGACACCGACGCCAGGTCTTTCACCTGAGGAAGAATCGTGGTTTTTGAGTGCATTTATGAAAGTGTTCCTAAAATGACATTGACGCTACAGCTCCCAGAAACTTTACGAGGTAATGAAAGGTTTCTGTTGCTTTAGCATCCACAAACGAAAGCAGCGACTGACTAAACTTGCTCTGCCATCTCCTGCATCTCTGCAGTGAAGCGTCATGCTCCGGGGATGTTCTTCAGCAGACTTTGGTACATTTCACAAGCCTCAGACCTATCAAAACGTGTTGGTGCATCACCTCCTCGCTCATGGTGGCGGAGAACAGCATGGTCTGTCTCTGATAGGAACACATCCTGATGATCTCCTTCATCTGCTCCTCAAAGTACTCATCCAGCATCCTGAGACACACAGACACAGGTGTAAACAAACACACACACACACACACACACACACACACACACACTGCGAGGGGACGACGTCTGAGAGCCGCCTGCTCCTCACCGATCAGCCTCATCCAGGATCAGGATCTCAATATTCTTCAGCTCAAATGAAGGCGTGTTGTGCAGGTGATCAATCAATCGTCCCGGTGTGGCGATCAGCACGTCGGGTCCCGCCCTCAGAGCTGCCTCCTGAGACTTCAGATCCAAACCACCTGACACACACAGAGATGGATTCATTTAGTTCTGCTTCTCTTGAAGATCTGAGGTCAAATTACTCCGGTGACATTTGGCAGAGATGATTTTAGAAATCGGTAGGATAAGATTATCTTGTTCTCAGTCGTACCGACAGCGAGGCAGGTGCTGATGCTGGTGAACTGAGCTAGCTGCTTAGAGACGGAGTGGACCTGGATCCCCAGTTCTCGAGTTGGAACTAGAACCAGCACACGGGTCACCTGAGCCTCGCGAGGTTTATATATTAGCCTCTCAAGAACAGGAAGCATGAACGCCGCCGTCTTACCTGAGACACAGAGTGATGAAGAGAGAGATCGTTGTTATGAGGTTGTCCCCTACGCCCCATGCCCAGAACAATGGCTAATAACCAGAGATTATCGACTAGGATCATCATAATATCTCAGATCATCTACGGAACCGGAGCAAAACCAAAGCCTCACCGGTTCCAGTGGCAGCACAGGCACAGATATCTTTTCCCAGCAGCCCCACAGGGACACAGGCTTTCTGGATGGGAGTGGGCTGCTTGAAACCCATCGTGGTGATGGCCTGAGTAAGAGAAAATTCATTAAAACACTGGGATTAATTCAGTAGTGGAGTGTTGGTCGCCATGACGATGGGTTCACCTTCAGTATTGGTCGGGAGAGATTCATGTCCTGAAAGGTCAGACTCTCATCAAACTGAGAAGCGTCTTCGAAAAACGCCTCCTGCAGCAAGAGGAGAAAGAGGAGCGGCTTGAGGATCCGCGTCTGGCTTCAGCATTACTCTGTGATACTCACCGTTTCTGGCGTTTTCCTCTTCCCCTTCTTCTGTTTTTCTCTCAGAGTGTCTGGAAGAATAATGTGCTTAGGGTCATTTTTGAACGAGCCTCGTCTACCCCGTTTTACTGACAAACCTCGATGGAAAGAATTCATTTTTACGACTCAATGAACTTCCGCTACTTGAGGCCACAAACCTGCTTTAGTGAGCACCTCTTCATCCCCAGATGGGAACTCCACTTCATCATCATCATCATCGTCGACGTCATCAGCATCAGAACCAGACTCCACCTTTTTATCTTCTCCATCCTCCTCATCATCATCTTCCTCATGAGTTTCAGAAGCTTCTGCTGTCGTAGATTCTTTTTTAGTTTTCTCCTGCAGAAATATTATAACGTCTCGTTACACAATACATCAGAGTGTGGACGGTGAAACTGTTACGCTTGAATTTGTTATTGTCACTTTTTTTTTTACATCAATTATTGATTCTGAAGAAAACTCCTAGAATTAATAGAATGAATTCTGAAATTATGTTCAGGAATTCATTGTTTTTTTTTCCAGTAAAAAAAAGTGTGTGAAATATTACAGCTTTTAAAATAGTTCTTCAATTACAGTTTTTATAGCTTTCGATTGTATCCTCAGTGAAATGATTATGTCACCAAAACATCCTAACCATCGTTACAGAGATCCTTCCCCTCTTGCCTTTACCTCAACTTTGCGCTTTTTCCGCACTTTCTCGATCTTTTCGTCCAGAGTTGTTGGTGCTCTCTGTAAAAAGGGAAAGAAATTCAAATCCAACACATTATTTTTGCAATTGGGCTATTTTACAAGTTTATATTTTAATCTCAGAGGTTTATTTAATCCAGAGTGGTACCCTCTTCTTCAGCTGAGCCATCACATCCTGCAGAGCCCAGTCTTCGCTGTAGACTCCATCTCTCTCTCCGAACTCAAACCCGGCGCTGAAGTCCCCAACGCCGCGAGCCGAGCGGTTCTGCTTGCCTTTCAACACAATCGGTTTCTCCTGAAACATCCGAAACACTCAGTGCATCACTAACAGATTCAACTGATACAAAGAACGAAGGAATATTCGCTAAAAGACGATGAAAGAATAAAGAGTTCAAACCATCACTGTATCGAAACTGATGAATATTATTTAGTCTTCAGCTGTATTTTGTTGATTCAGTATTAATTGAGTTCATAGTTTTTTATATTCCATTATATTTCATTTAGATCTGAATGCACAATCTGCTGGTCACCGTGTGAGAAACAAGTGTTCAAAATCCCTGAAGTGGCTCTCAGATAACAGCTAAGAATGCAGAGCAGAGAGAATTGTTATTGTGTTATAAAGGCAGAGTTTCTCTTCTGGAGAATCTTTATTCCTTTAGCAGTGTGGCCTCAGCATAAACCGTTGAGTTCCATTAGTTTATAGCAGAAAATGTTAATCGTTGATCGTATTTTTTTATTTATTTATTTTGAATCGTTATGGCAGCACAGTGGCGCAGTGGGTAGCACTGTGGCCTTCCAGGTAGAAGGTTGTCGGTTCGAGGCTCGCCGGTGACCTTCCTGGAAGCATGTTCTCCCTGTGCTTGCGTGGGTTTCCTCCGGGTGCTCCGGTTTCCCCCACAATCCCAAAAAACATGCGGATAGGTTAATTGAATAAGCTAAATTCCTTAGGGTGTGAATGTGTGTGAATGTTGCCCTGTGATGGACTGGCGAACTGTCCAGGGTGTACCCCTGCCTCTCGCCCAATGTGTGCCGGAGATAGGCACCGGCAGACCCCCGTGACCCCGAAAGGGAATAAGCGGGAATGAAAATGAATGAATGAATGAATCGTTATGAGGCCATTGTGTTAGAACAAGTGTAATATTTGAAACGATGACGTAGAACTCTTCCCAGTTGTTCATGACTCGTAGCACTCTGTATTGATGTGAGATATAAGCAAATAGAAGAAGTTACAAATATATATATATTAAAGTGTGAACCAGTGCTCTGAGAGACGTGTGAGAGTCTGTGCTCTCTGTTTCTTACACTTTCAGGTCCAGGAGTCCAGCACTTCAGTGTTGTGGGGTAGAAGAACGGTTGCACACACTTTGTTGTTCTCTACGTGCTGTGTGTGTGTGTGTGTGTGTGTGTGTGTGCGTGTGTGTGTGTGTGCGTGTGTGCGCGTTTGCGTGTGTGTTCACAGGTGATGGAGAGAATACGGTTTCAGTGTATCCTTTGCCCCAGCATGAAAGCCATGGCAATGCATTAATGCTATTGAAAATGTAGCGATGGCTGGAGCTGGAGAACAAAGTGTTGTCATTCAGAGCAGATAACAGAAAGATGAAACTCTTCATTCCCCTTTAAATTAGGGGACCTGGCGACTCTCCGGGAGGGTGAGGATCTCAAGAATATGCGTTCTGTTTTCATTTTGCAAACCAGCGCGCTGATATATCTTATTCACCACTTTGTTAGATCATTAAAACTTGGGTATTTTCCAACAAAACAGAATATCGATATTTGAAAAATTATAATTATTTACAAACAAATTATACTTGTTTTATTTATTTATTAAACTTATAATTGAGAAAAAGTACTTGTGCTTCAATCAACTGTTATATCAAGGTAAAGGAATTATTAATTACTGAAAAAGTATGTTATATTATGATTGTTTGGATCATTAAGTATAATAACAATTGTGCTAAAAGCATTCTTTATATATATATATTTTAGTTTACTATACCAATTATATTAGTTCATTCTTTTTATGTTAATCATTTATTTTAGTTTACTTAAGTCATAGCCACGATTAAACTGTTATTGAAGCATAATTCTTAAGATATAACTACGTACGGTTGTACTAGTTAGTATTAGTAAATAAGTTAATTTTGAAAACATCTCAGATCACATGAAAATGTAAAAAAAAAACACCTTTCAAGTGACTTTTCCTTGAACGATAAAGCTTAATAAAGCGCATTTAATCTAAAGGACGGTTCCACTTAGAACCCAACTGAAAAGAGAAATATAATCAGAAAAGATTAGATTTGTAAAGCAGCTGTCCCAATAACAAACATCTTCATCGGTGTTTCACCTCTTCATCCTCCGAGTCCGATTCTGCTTCCACGGGAATATCGTCGTTATCATCGATAGTTCTGATCAGATCCGAAAACATGTTTCTGTTCCGCTTGAAGCCGGGTTATTCCGCCGGAAAACACAGCACGAGTTTATAGCGCTGCCTATATATTTATCTGCATAACAGCGTCGCTAACAAAGACGTAATACTTTATAACGTTAACGGCGTTTTCCAGTTCATAAACACACGTGTTTCACAGAGGCAGCGGAACAACGTGTCACGTGACTCATAACCGCGGCGGGTCTGCACTGACACCTGGAGGCGCGGAGGACGAGCAAACAGGTTAAAATAGAACAAAAAAAGTAAATACGTACAGTATATAAAGATAAATTCGTACACATTTTAACGTTAATTAATAATGTTAACGTTACTATGATGACTGCAGCTCAGAGAAAATATTAATAATATTTCTGCTCCGCCACATTTCAACATACTGCCCCCCCCCCCAAAAAAAAAGACAAATGGTATGAATACACAATTGGTACAAATAGCAACATTTTACTGAAGATTATAATTGATAATGCAAGTAATAATATAGCACAAAAAAAAAACTGTTTATAGGTGTATAGGTAAAACTAAAATTTTAACAGATGACAGCACATTGAAAGATTATTTTAATATCTTTGGAATGGGGAAAAAAAAGTGTTTGTGTGCATATATATATAAAAAACAATTCTAGAACTGATTAAATGAAAAACGCCTAGGCTAATAGCAGTATAATGCTAGAGTTGCTTGTACAATTAGTCAACAATATTTTATAGACTCAGTTTGATCTGCTTTACAGCAACTAGCCCAACAATAAAATCAGCAGAGTAAAAAGAGACACAGAACTCATTAAAAGGTAACAATCACTGACGCTTTATTTAAAAAAAAAAAAAACAGACAAATAATCTATACAAGAACTCCGCAGCTCTGAACAGGAACGACAGAATCTTCCAGAGGAGTTGATCAAGGTCTCGGGGGACGTAGGCCTGGTGGAGGAGGACCTGCACAAAAGAAACAAAGTTAACATCTGAACCAAAATCGCATAACTTTAAAGCACTCAAACTCTTAAATATGAGATTAACACTCATGAATATTTCCTCTTATCACTAATGACACAAGAGACGCCAAGAATAATCTACCAAATTCTTCATACTCTCAAATACTTTGTTATTATGGAACACTCATGAAAAGAGCGAGTTCCTGGAACTCATGCAGCTCTTTTGTTTGGAGCACCTCTCTACTTAAGATCCACTAAACCCTTTCCTGAAAAACGAACTCCGGTTACCTCTCATTCCAGGCGGTGGTGGCCTCATGCCCGGAGGTGGCATCCCCATCGGCGCACCGCGGCCAGGCGGCATCCCCATCGGAGGACCCATAGGCGGCCTCATGCCTGGAGGGGGACCCATCATTCCTGCAAACCAGAGAGAAACCAGTTACCCATGATGCACCAGAACAATCAATGGAGAGTGCATGAACTATTACACTGCTTTGAATAAAAGCATCTGCCAACTGCATAAATGTAAAAAAAAATAAAACATGACTACTTTTAAAGTTTGTAAAAACAGGAGCAGAGTGATCTGAGTAGTTCATGCAGGACAATCACTGACCTGGAGGGGGAGCCCCCCTGCCCATGGGAGGTGGTACACCACGACCTGGAGGATACTGAGTAGGCGCACCAGCAATGCTGGCCCCTGCAGCCACAGCTGCAACCGTACCCCGCCCCTGAGGTGTCATGACCTGAAAGAAGAAAAAACAGTGAGATCCTAAATAAATCTGTACTCAGAGCTCACCTAGAGCCAGTTAAATGCTCCACAGTGTTTGGGGAACCGAGTGCACAGAACTTTTAATGAACCGAACAGAAGAGTGAAGAAATCTGACGGTACCTGCTGTGAAGGTCCACCGACTCCTCTGACTGGTCCGGCAAGCCCAGCCGGTGCCTGAGCCATTGGCGCACCAGCAGGAACACCACGACCTGCCGCTCTGCCCACACCAGGGCCTCCTGCCACTCCGGCAAGGGGCACACGAGCAATGCCGGTCTGAAGGGACAAGAACAGTACGGTTACACCACAATTAAAACAAAGCTGCAGTGTGACACTAGAAAGACTTTTATTGTGAAGGAACTTCTGCTCTTCTGCACATGGAGCAAGCTTCTCAAAGATTGTTTTGATCACGAGCATCACAGTAAGTTCAACAAGGTGAACTCACGTCTTTAGGAGGGGGGCCTTCAACAGTCATAGAGACCAGATTCTCGCCCCTGAGCAAAACCAGACCCAAAACCCTCTTCTCCTCCCGCTCCGGCTGCTTTGAGTTCTTGGGCCTGTGAAGAAGAACATTTGGCTTTAGCATGAAACAAATGCTGACGCGAACTTTGATTAAAGAAAAAAAAAAGTATTTCATTAGCCTCAAAAAAATGGCTGCATAGAAAACACAATTTAACGAATCGCTAAACATCCCTAAAGCTAAACTCTGGTAAAGAGGGTAAACGGAGTTCATCTACACATACTTGATCTTCCTGAACTCGTCGCAGTCGCAGAGGATCAGGTTCATGTGTTTGTCGAAAGCTTTAAAGGTGCCGATGAAGATCCGGCCGTCCTGGAGGATACAGCGCATCCGATAGTCGATGTGCTGCAACATCTTACTGCTCTTACCCACCGTCTGCAAGAAAGGAAGTGCTCATTACAAACATACCATGAAGAAAAACACTGCTTAATTTGTACTGGGGTATTTTTGTGTGTGTACATTTATTAAGCAAGAGACCAACCACAATTTATGAGGCTTAGTAGTAATTTTAGAGCAATGTTCAAAACTAAAAAAAAAAATTTTTTTATTTATATTTAAATATTTTAGTTTTTAAAATCTCATTTTAGTTTAATACACTTTAGAAACCGAAAGCGTATAGTACTAAATTCCTTATAGTATGAACTCAAAAGGGGACTTTTATTTAAAACAAGTTGGGTTCCAGTGAGATTTTAAGCACGTCTTGTTTAATCGCCAAAGAAAGAGTATTCTGTTCAAAGATCTTCACGTAAATATGGCTGAAAGAAGTTTGCTTTGCGTGCATTTTATACAGAATTACGCTGTCTGGAAGGAAAAGGCAATAAACCAAAATAAAAGTCTTCCTGTTAGAGGTATAATGCAGTATATCTTCCTGCACTACCGCTATAATACTCCACAATCGAGACGATTATATACATTTAACTAATATTAAGAACAGAATGAAAAACTAAACTGTATTGAAATCCCATTTTGAAAAGAGGAACCACTTAATGTAATGAGAATCTGGAGAATCGTAAAACCTTTGGCGTTAATTCATTCATATAACAATTTTACCGTTTCAACATTTCACTTCAATAGCAAATGATAATTAAAAACAATTAAGGCTGCATGTAGTAGATGGAACAGTACAAATGAATTTCAGATTTAAGTTAGAATTTTTTTTCCTTTAAGAGTTTAACGTAACAAAAACGTAGACCAAAACAATTTCTGGATCAGACAAAAAAAAAAAACTAAACGCCTCAATATTGGTTATATAAATTAAATTTGACATAATTTAACTACACTGATGCACTCTTACCATGTTTGCTGTTAGGATGGCTCCGATTGAGCTCGGATTCTGCCAAACAAGTTTTAAAAATTGACCCGCGAACCACCGCTGAGTCTTTTAATGGAGGCGAAGCGGAAGAGTGCGACACGAAAACAGTCCGGCCGGAAACAGAGCGTTTGTTCAGTTCTATTACCTCACTCGTGTTCAAAATACAGGTTCCAAGAGTAAAGAAAAACAATGTGAATATAACAAGAAGCCATTCTTTTCTTTTACTTTTCAAGAAAATATTGTAATAAAACACCTTCGTCACTACCTTTCAAAAGTGGCGAATTTAAGCAAAAAGCAGCTATGCACTGTTGGCCATATGCCAGAATATGAAAAAGGATATTTATGCGGGTCCTTTAAGTGTGTGGTACGTCCTTGTGTAATGAACACAAACAATTCTTCTTTCATGTGATTTATTATTTTTTTTTCTCTCTCTCACAACATATCAATTGTCCTCTGTACGCATTCAGACAAACATGAAACACCATTCCAAACAAATATGATGTATCACATACACCAAAAATTATGAAGTGTGACCCCCTTCTGGTGAAGGGGTTCAATGACTGTCTTCTGGACAACTGTCAGTTCATCAGACTTCCCCATTATTATGTAGCTACCGACACAGATTGAGAGCAGTTAAAGGCTTGGGGAAACTGAAAACTCTTAAAAACATTGGATTCTGTTTTTTAATGGTAAAATAAGAGGCTTGAAATGTATCTTGCTCTTAACTATAAAATATTTTAAATAAACATTTTCTAGTCTTGAACATACAACCACGTATGTGACCATTAAAACTCTTGAATTGAGCTAGTCATATTAAATTAATAATACATTAAATCCCCAAAAGGTGGAGTATCTGTGGTTGCCACAAATCAAATGTAAAGCCCTATGAATGGTGAATATTTATGACCCTGAGTGATGGATCCAGGGTGTTTGCTCCCCAGGGTGAGCTGGGATACGCTCGATCACACACATAATTCAAATAGGATTCTTCAGCATGCCGCACATATATAAACTATAAAAATATGAGCTTTTTCTTTGTTTGGTTAACAACCCTTAATTTAGATACCAGTTACGGGATTCTCTATGGACTATGTTGCTGCATAATCTCAAATTAAAACCATTAAAACATCTATAATCATACCATTGCTCAGTAATATCTCTCACATGAAGGAACATAATTTTAAGTAAATATTTCTTTTTGAAAATAAACAATTTCTCAAAGCACTACATTAATTGTATAAACCAGTGTTTTAATGTTTAAATCTCAATCCTTTGCTGCATATTTGCTGCCACCACAACAGCTACTTATGTTGTTGTTAGTGGTATTTGGTGATCATGAGAATTTTACTTGTGTTACATGAATAATGAAACTATAATTGTTTATGGATTCAAATGTGTGTGCACTAGCTTAAATCCAGGTTTAGTGCAAGTCTTAGTGTTTCAGTTTCATTGTCCAACTCCTGCACACAAATACAGTGAGAGAAATAATCAGTTGATCCCCTGTACATTTAAAAAATGACGTTCATAAAGCTAATCTCATTCTAAATAATTTCTCCAGCATAACAAAAAAATGTACCGGTACGTGAAATAAGAATTTGCACAAGTCTGAAAATATCCGATGGTTTGCCCTCAAGAGAGATTTTGTTCCACTGCTCTGGAAGTCTGGAGGCTGATGCTGCATCCATTGTGTATAATTTCACCTCCTTCTCACCAAGCATC
Source organism: Danionella cerebrum (assembly GCA_007224835.1). Taxonomy (NCBI): domain Eukaryota; kingdom Metazoa; phylum Chordata; class Actinopteri; order Cypriniformes; family Danionidae; genus Danionella; species Danionella cerebrum. The sequence continues at coordinate 159,297 of SRMA01025228.1, read as the reverse complement.
TTGAGATGGTCTTGTAGCTCATTCCTGGCTTCCGTAACTCTAACATCTGTTGTTTGAGACTCAGCTTTGCTGCTGCTGATGCTGGAATCCAATGATTGATTACTTCTGTAGGCAGGTGTTTCTTCTTGAGATGATGCTCGTTACTCATGGAGAAGAGACACCTGGAGCCAGAAATCTGCTGATTGGGGATCAAATACTTAAATCCCTCAAATAAGAGCATTAAAGGCATGCACTGATCATTTCTTTGTGGACAAACATTTAAAATCAGAGGTGCTCAAACACTTATTTTCCTCACTGTACCTTTGCTGTGAGAATTTTAAGGTTTAATTCATCATAACAATTAATAAAAAAACACATCCTCTCTAAGCTCTTGTATTTTACGTTTGAGTCGTGGATGTATTGCATCGAGCAGACACTGATCACCAACTTTGACCTTGTCTTTGATAAAGTGCAATGTTTCGAAGTGTGATGCATCACTGTAGGAGACCTCCGAGGATGAGCCCAGGACTTTAAAGGAGCTTTTCTCAGGCGGGCGGTTCTAGACACACACGGAGTCACCCTCCACGAACACTTTCTACTGAAGATGATGACGAGAGCCTCCCGGTTCACTCCGTGTTCTCCTCATCAGCTGGTTGTTCGACAAGGCCTTGATGTGTTTGCATCACTCCTGACCAAACCCTTCGGTTTCCTCAATGGCGAACAGCAGCTTCTCCTTCAGCTGCTCATAGCTCTTATACGGCGGGAGATCGAGACGGTTAAAGCTGCAGAGGGGAAACATGGAACAGAACTCATAGAACTCAAGAGAATAAAGAAATGCGCCGAGTTTCGTCGTTTTGAAATCAATGCTTTGTGTCCAAACAGGATCTGGGGAAACGGGTCCATGCTTTCATCACTGATGTTACGATCTCCTCGCTCATTGACTGCCGTGCAGCTCCAGCTCATTCAGAACCCGGAGAATGAAAATCAATGAGTTTTAACAACTTGTGAGCTGAACAAAATTCACCCTCCAAAAATCAAGTCGAATAATAGGATTCCCCGAGTTCCTGTTTGCTGCGCTCTTCGGTCTCTCGCTCTGCATTTTCTGACTTTGCTACTCTGTCTCCATATTTTTCATCACAGCTCATCTTCATTTATGTTTGCGTTCATCTGCTCCGACAGCTCTAGAAATATCTCTTTGGTCAATATTTGAGATGACGTTTAAAAAGCATTTGACAGATTTTACTCTAGAAACATTAATTACACAGAATCAGTTCAGTTCAATTCAGTTCAGTTCATTAAGCTAAACCGGTTCGGCTTCTTCCTCAGCGAGCATCAAACCCTGATCTCAACATTACATTGAAATATGCAAATTCAACTTGACATCAAAATCTTGATGAATGCTGATGATCCCCAAACGATGTAGAAAACGGGAACACTGCTCTGTATTCCTCCGCCTTTGTGAATCGAGCATATGAACACTCTTCTGCTCTCCTGCAACATCATTCTGTAGTTCATCTCTGTGCAAAAGCACTCTATTAATTCATTTACTGTGTCAAATTTTATTTTTATGTTATTTCCTTATTTATTTCGTGTCAATTAGAAATGTACAGCCGGTACCATCTAAGCAAATTCCTTGCAAGTACAAAGCTGCTTGGCAATAAAGCTCTTTCTGATTGTGATTCATTGTGATCAGCTCTGACATTTGCGGTCCTGTTGTTTCCCAGAATCCATGATATTTCATCTTTAGATGGGAAGTAAGTTCAAACGAGAAAGAAAGATCACTCTGATCAATCAAAACTCAGATCTCACCACGTGTGGCTCCTCGGCAGCCAGTTTTCTTTCCCCACCTTCTCGACACAGAACTTCTGCGGTCCGTTGCTCCCTGAACAAACACACAAGTGATTAACCAATGCATTAACGATTAAAGATAAATGCTTTCGGGTGCGTCCTTTACCCATGAGGTCAGCGAAGCCCCCGACAGGAAGTCGACAGGTGCCGGTCACAAACTGCAGCAGGCGCATGCGCTTCTCATTGTCGATCTCCTTCACAAACTAAACACACGGAGCAACGATGACGGAGAGCTAATATCACACTGTTTAATGTTGTTATTTCAGCAGTCTGACCTGCCAGAACCAGACGATCTGTTTGCTGCTGCGAGCGTAGTGTCTGTAGATGCTGTTCCTCTGCCAGTCGCCCAGATCGATCTCCTGCATCCCGCACAGCATCACCTGCAGCAGAACACACGGAGCATCACTGCACATGGAGGGAAGGCATCAGTTCCCTCAGATGTCGAAAAACAAGACCCCATAGCAACAACATAGCAACGCCTCTACACAACAAAAAAAGCTGCTCATTCAAATAAAGTTTTTTTTAAACAGAAAAGATGTAGTGTGGGTTAATAAAATCCATAATGAATATATTATCAATATTTTTTTCACATTTGAATCTAAAATATTCATGTTTTTATGGGGTATAAAAAAAGAACTCAATAGATCCAGGTTGATTCTGTGAATTAAATCAATACATTTGATTCAGCTCAAAATTTAAGGCTTGAAGCAACTTTAAGAAACAGAGAGATTATAAGTGTTTATTGATTACTCTGGAACACGCACATCCGTAACACCCTCTGCACAGAAACAATGGCATCTATTGTGCCTGTTAGTGTTAGGTGAGGTACGTACCTCCAGCTCTTTGGCATCAAAATATTGAAGGTACTGTTGAGGTAGGACTTCGTTGAAGCCCTCCAGGAAAGATTGTGTCTGCTCTTCGACTCCTCTAGACAATCTCCACTCGGCGACCAGCCTGAAATGAATATTCCACATCACAAATGCACAACTAGTGTCTGAAACAATGATCCGTCTGCGGAACAAAAGTTCTGAGAAAAGAGCTGCATTTATTGGTAAAGTACGGGGTGCCACAGGGATCAGTTCTCGGTCCAATAAAACTCTCCACTTATGTTCTGCTATAATAAATATTATTAACAAGAGTGGCTGTTAGAAAGAATGCTTATTGTGGTTTCACACCTGATATATTCCTCTTTGCTTTCCTCCATCACCTGAATGTTTCCTCCATCAGGTTTGAGATCATGTGTGGTAACTTCTCCCAGAATCTCTTTATCCACAGAGAAATACATCTCTAGACCACACTCTTCGATATTATTATCCCTAGAGAAATTGAAGGTGATTTTAAACAGACTAATATAGTACATCCTAAACCGAGGGTCGGTCTTTGACACAGTGATATGGAATCAGTTTGTACAAATGCTCCTTTCAGATAACACGAGCCGTACGACTCACTTGATCCAGATGAGCGAGTTGTAAAACTCAGGGTCGATGGACTCCAGGTCCTTCAGAGCCAAAGGTTTGTTCAGGATGCGTTTATAAAAGGGTAAAGAGAAGCCTGTGTCGATGAACTTCCCATGGAACAGAGCCTGAGTGAGATACAAGTTAAACAAAAAATTGGACAGTGAAACTGAAACACAGAATGTAGCCGAGTGCATCCAAAGGATGTAGCTGCCTCCAGAGTGCAAAGGAGCTATCGTTAATCGATGTGTGGATGATATATGCATTGAAATGTGCAAATGAATGGGTGTGGTTAAGAAAATAGAACTTGGGAAAACTCTGATAAACGGATTGAAATAAATGTATGTGGCCGAACATTAAAGTGGGGCTGACATGATAATATGTGGATGAAATTACAGGTGTTTTGAAAATGCACTCTATGACCTATGCATTGAAATGAGTGCATGTGGAAGACTAATAATGGCTTATGCAAATTGGTGGGTATTAGTGGCTATTCCCAAAGGGACGGTTATGTAAATGAGTAGTTGAATCCAATTAAAACAGTAGTTATCCAAACAGGTGGGTGTGGCAAATTATACATGTATTCAAATGAGAGTGTGTGGCAGACTAATGACTATCTATGCAAATATGTAGGTGCAGTTATGTAAATGAGGGTGAGGCTAACACAGATTTTCGCACCATAGCAATAAAGCGGCCGATGAACTTGAAGTACTTGAGGTGGTCAGGGTTGATAGAGGAGGCGGGGTTTATCTGCAGGCAGTAGTTGTCCTTCCCGGCGTACTCGAACAGACAGTACATGGGGTTGAGGACCTCGTGAGAGAGCAGGAAGAACCATTCTCTGTCAGACAAGCAGAACATTAAACTAAACCGCATCATGAAGCACCTGGAAGAGGGATTCGGACAATAACTTTTCCTCACCTGGCCATGCCTCCATAGTCAAGACCCTCCTCCCCTGGGAAAATAATCCACAACCTCCGCCTCAGATCTTGCGGATGGCAACTCATGATCTAAACAAAAATTTTCACAAATATTTAAACACACAAGAAATTCTGAATGAATTTGATGAAACCAGGCGCCTCTGACCTGGTGAAACGAGTCCTCAAACAGCGTTTTGCGTCTCAAGTGGATCTTGGTGTGCTGCGGCATCGCTAGTTGCTGTCAATCACACGACAAGCTATTTAGAGAATCAAAAACTTGCCCAATGCACAAACAGCAATAAGAGTTTTGAGGAAAAAACATATATTGATTGATATTTTGAATATACCAATAAAATTGTTTTTTAAAAGAAAAATGTTACGGTTCGCAATTCAGTTTCACAATGATTTAACGTAATCATAAATCGAGTTTCGAACACAATAAAGTACAATATGTTAAAAACTATTAACTTTTTGAGGAAGCAAAGCTCTCCTACCTGACACCAGAAGCGGAAATAGTGAACTTTGGCTTTAAAGTCTCGCACGTATGTGATCTGAGGACCGTTCTCGCTGCGGGATCAGAAACAGACAAACCGCACTCTGAGATTCGGGAAACAGCTCATGCTTATCTCAGGGGCTGCATTCCTCTATGCAAATACAATTGTTGTTGTTTTTTAATTATTAAAACACTGCATCTATAGATGACTAACCCCTCCACTGCCAAACCCCTTCAGTGCACATCTCTGCGGGCAGTAACCAAAAATACACCACTAGACCCTTGTTAAATATTAAATAAACTAAACAAAGTGTGATTGGTGGTCGAGGGAGCTCTTAACCGTATTGGTTGGTAGGCGCGGCTTCGAGGATTGAGCAGTGTTTAGCTGGACTGGAGTGTTTTGAGCTTCCAGAAAAGGAATAAAGCTTCATGTAAATATAATACACAATATTAAACACGCATCTAGCTGTAGCTGTATTACAAATAGGAAGTCATAACGTCCTTCTCCTCAAACACTTTATTACACTTCTTTATTACTTTGTTTGTAATGTTGTAAAAGTGACACAACAATGAAAGACCAAACTGAATGTTCATTTGCCACCCCACTCTCTATTTTCAGTGTCATAATGTGATAACAAGAAGGAATAAACTGAATGAAATGTTCGAAAGGACTCACAGAGAGGATTTTCCGGTTCGAGGGTCGATGTAGGTGGTCGACCTCCGGTTGTGATCGACAAAATACGGGATTCCATCGACTGTGAACCTCATCTCCCAACCCTCCGGCAGAGGCTTCTCGTTCAGCAGCCTGACACACAAACACTCGTCACAACTCAGAAACACCGGTAATCACCAGACGCATGTACACCTCAACCAAACAACGCTAGATGCTTCTCTCCGCCAATCAGGAAGTGCCCCACGGAGTTACGTACAGTGAGGGCAATACGTATTTGATCCCCCCCCAGCGATTTTGCTTAAGTGATATTTCACTTAAAAATCGTGAAAAAGATTAGAGACAGAACTGAAAAGAAAAATCTGGAAATCACATTGTATTTTTGCTTCATGTGTAAAATATAATGTTGATTTCTTAACCCATTGTCTTCATTTTTTTCGGGGACAATTAGTCCTTCAGTATCATTTGCAGACTTTGCATTGGAGACATTAAAAAGCATAGAAGAGCAGGTTGAGGACGCCCCACCCTTGTGTGCGTGGATCCTCCCACTGCGTGGATCTGGTCGGATGATGAACGAAGTACATCCTCCTGTTGCTGTCCGTCCGCTTCTCTGAGAGACAAACATAAGAAGATCAGACTTCCTGTTTCCATCTGGAGCGGCACAATCCTCTTCTTCTGCATGGATCTTCATTGATTGTTCTTCCAGTTTTTACACTTTTATGATGAATAAAGATTATCGTTTGGTGAAAACATGTGGTTCTCGCCATTGTGCGTCTGACTCACCCCATCCCGTCGGCAGAGGGCCCAGAGGATCAAACTCTTTATTAGCCATGGGCGCGAGCTGTTCCTGCAGCTGAAGACCGAAGCAGATGGAAGCAAAGAGAAGAAATCATAAATCATTATTAATAAATTAAAAAAACTTAGATTTTAAGCCCCATTTGCTTGATTATATAGCTCCATGCACTTCAGACGTATGTAGCAGATAAAGAGCGAGGCTGAGCCTGATTACTGCTCATCTCCACCAGAGACAATCTCCACCAGTTTAGAATTGATTTCCATTTTTTTTCTTTTTTTTTAAATATGTTTATTAGTTTTTTTTATGTGAACAGATAGGACAGTAGAGGGAGACAGGAAGAAAGGCGGGTGAGAGAATGGGGTGGGATGGGAAAGACGACAGGCTCGGGACTCGAACCTTCATCGCCCTGCGCAACCGCGTCCACTACACCACGGGCCAGGACAAGATTTGATTTCCAGTTTTGAACAGTTTAGTGAATGGCACTGTTAGCGTTAGCTTAGCATAGGTCATTGAATCCAATCAGACAAAATTATTTGTAAACACTTAAGCACTGCATTATGAGATCTGTAGTTGTGTCATCATTGTTTCCTGGGATAAATCGTACAGCGGGCCAGACGTGGCCCACGGGCCGTGAGATCGACCTGTTTGCTGTAGCTGAGACTCGCTCTGGGGCTCACCCCGTAGATGAACCTCTGGTTGAAGCGCTGCATGGCTCCCTGTAGCTGACTCCGCTGGTTCTGCCACTCCTCGTAGTTTCGGACTGATTCCAAGGTGGGTCTCTGCCAGGTGGTGGTTCTGTTGATGTGATCCACGTAATAAACTCGACCCATGGGGTCCAGACGGCGCTCCCAGCTGCAGCAACAAATGAGATGTTCCTCGTGTCAGTATGAGTAAAATAAACCAACTCCTATGTTTCTAATGCTTTACGAAGCTGAGCCTCGTGATACTGAAAGCTATTGCACTCTTTGATTTGATCAATATTACAGTTATTTTCGTGGAATTTTAACAAAATTTTATTGAAACGTTTTGGAGCCTGGTTACCCTGGTGGCAGTGTTTCTGGTCTTTCCCACGTGGTTCTCTTTTCAATGTGATCCACGAAGTACATGCGGCCATTCTGATCCACCCTCTGCTCCCAGCTACAAGAGAACCATCAAATGTTCACCTTTTCGCACGCAGTGGAAACTTCCTGAATTTGAAGAACGCTAGCACAAGAGTTCCTACCCCGGCGGGAGAGGGCCGTTTGCCCCGAGGGGAGCTCTGGCAGGAGTAGGACTGGAGGTGAGGGCCTGGTTCACCCCCTCACCTTCAGACTCTCCGTTCATACCTACAGGAAGAGACGTCTCTGGACTGCCGTGAGTGGGAGTGGAGCGGGGAGAGGGTGTGGCTACAAAAGAGACAGTAAGAATTCTGTTTTATCTAAAACTATAAAGCATCACCACCTCAGATTATCTGCTTTCAGGAGAAATAATAAGCAAAAGCAACTCATTTGAACAATGAAAATATGCATTTATTACCCCCGTAAATTTTTTTTGACTTTTGAAGAACCAACAAATGGAAATGATTGATCATGAAAAGCCATCTGTGTTTCTCTACCTGTGGAGGACACAGGTTTGTTTGGGGAGGCTGACTGCGGAGGTCTGAGCACTCTGGATGGAGAGGGAGACCCTGCACTTCCGACTGCATGTCCATTGGCCAGAGGCGCATCATCAGTGATGTCACAGGACTGGGAGGGGTCTCGACTACATCAGAAAAAACACAAAGTTACAGCTTACAACAAAAATATGTTAAACCCCAAACTAATCCCTTCTGCCGAACACAAAGATTCGACAGGAGCCTGGAGCTTTCTATGAGGCAATGGTGGAGATAAAAGAGGCAGAGCAAGAGAAAACATCACCATTATTACTCAGAAAACAAAACAACAAGGCAAACCAGAAAAGGTAAAACCTTTTGAGAAATAGTTGTTTGAAGGTGATCTCAGATCAGCTCTTTTAATATGACTCAACAGTTGGGCTTTTTCATGCAACTATTGATGGAAGAGAGACAGGAAGTGAACAGGAGAAGTGAGGCAAAGACGACTCGCGTCGAACGTGGACAGCCCTGAAACCCTGTCACACTATGTATCCGGCTTCGCCTGTTCTCAATGGATTTGATAAAAATATTAAATGATCCATTTTGCATTTTGGGGTTATTTATGGGTAGGTTTATATCATTCGAAGTGACATATGGAACCTCATGTTGTATCACATAACCCTCCATAGCAACCAGATCGTTTATCCTAGCAACCACATGAGTAGATCATTATCTCAGCTGAGGAAATTGTAGAGAGATGGGAGTTTGTTTAATTTCTCTCATAGCGACAAAAGCAACGTGGTACCACGGAAACTCTACATAGCAACTATGTTGTTTACCCTAGCAACCATATCAGCAAATTTTAATATCATTTGAGGAAAACTGTAGAAATGCAGGGGCTTTATTGTTGCTCTCGCAGTAACAAGGGGAACATTACAGAATGCCACTGATGTATCCATTGCCACCACAATTCTACATGGGCGTAAAAATAATGCTCACTATAAATTAAAATGTAAATAAAGATGTTTAAACAATAGCTATGATTCACATTTTTTTTACCTTCCACTGGTCTCCCCATTCACTGCTGATTCCTCTTCTCCGACATCATCTGTGATCAAAGGAAAAGCAGACTGAACTGTTGGAAATCAACATTTTATCTCAGTGTTGGCGATGTAATTATCAAAGCCTCACTGTGAGCTTGTTCCTCTGCCGCAAAGGTCTCAGGGTCGACCTGCAGTCCGTCCAGGAACACGACGAGATCTCCTACCACCTCTGAGCGACCCTGGTCTGAGCTCAAGCACAGCGTCTGAACAACCTCACAGACTGGCAAACACAGAAAACCTGGACGTGATGCTTTGGCTCTGAACAGCTGAACTGACGTCAAACATACGTGTGCCCTGAATGAGCGCTGAACGTAGAAAACCGTAACTCACTCACTCTTCAGATTATTGGCTCTTAAGGTCTCGCTGACATCCAGAGAGGCCGAGCCCAGCAGAAGGTCCGCTTTGAGCGTCTGGTGGCTCCAAACGCGGAAGATAACTCTGCTGAATGGAGTGACGATACTAAGAAAGAGCAATTTAGAGTGAAATTCAATTGTTACAAAGCTTCATAACACACAGAGGAAAATATTTAGTTTCTTCACATTGGCTTTTACGTGAACTGAGCTGATCAGCTTCATTCGGGCTAAAGATGAATGTTACAGTAAAAAGCTCCACAGCGGCAGCGCTCAGGTGAGCTACAAGCACTGTAGGTTACAGCTAGAAGCAGGAAGTGCTCATCAAGAAAAGTGGGAGGGATTCTAAGGTTTGTCACAAACACGGATGGTGGATACTTTGCAGCAGCAAAGAGCAGACCGCATCTTCCTCTTGCCTACTTACGAGCTGTCAATCATATCCCGAGTTATTTTTATGTTTATTTCCCAATCACAGGAATGCAAACATAATGAAATACGTTCCATTAACTGACACAGGTAACAATCAGACCACTTGACATCAAGACTTTTACAGAGGATTGTTGCTCATTTCCTCCACTTGAATTTCCATTGATGTGAACTGCAGGGTCTAACCAGTTCATGGTCACCCTCCGGGGGCCCTTGGGATACCTGTATCTAAACGATGGTTTGGGATGATCAGTGATTTTGATTCAAGCAGTGAAAAACACAAAGGAACTATTCTGGAGGATTTTAAACAGATTCTTTTAAATCATGCTGCCATGTGTATCATCATAATAACAGTCTTAAATCATAACTCTTACACTGTGAGAGACTGTTTCCACTTGGGGCTGTGAGTGTTGGTGCATTTCTCCGTCTTCTTGGACTGGCCGTCCACCAGCACCTCCACGTACGGACTCGGCCCAAACCAGTTCTTCTTATTGTCCCGCAGCTTAGCGGACAGAACTATCAAAACAATTTTATAACGTCATTGACCTGGACTCATTTGTTTGATAAAAGGAAAAGAAAAAAACCTTTTCAAGGTACTTTTTAATTCACACAAATAAAAAAAAGTTTAATGTTATTATCATGGATTAACTGTTGTGAAAAGATAATTAGTTAGAGAAAGGGAATCACGGGCAAAATACTCGAGATCAGTGGTTCTCAAACTTTTTCCAGCCATGTATTACATATTTTGTTAGGAGCATGCAGAGCTTCTAAGACACTCCACTGAACAATGAAACATTGTGGAAAACAATGTCTGAGTGAAATTCTCTGACGTAAAAACAACTCATGTGAAGTGATTGTAATGGACTCAGGGTCTGAAGGGGCTAAACTCTTTTTTTAATATCTCACCTGTAATCCGAAGCTGGGCCTTCATCCTGCAGCCATTTAAATCTCTGGTGTCTGAGACAACCAACATTAACAATTATTATTACTCTCATAAACAGCACATCTCTCAATGGTCCTAAAATTACCAGACAAAGGTTCAAATGTAACTTTTAATACCATGCCCTGGAACATTTAGAGGCTAAATCGAACGTGGGAAGCATTTCATGATGGTATTCTGTCTGAATATAAACACTGTTGCCTGATCCTTGCTGTGTACTTTGGCAGCTGTGTGTGATTTTAATCTTAGCTTTAACTTTCAGCGCTAACAGCTAATCTCAGAAGAGCAGTCTCCAGTAATCCTCGGCAGATTAAAGGTGATGTAACTTGATCAGGTGATGTAACTCAAGCACTAACAATCACAGAAACTCACACCACATTCACTTATTACTGTGACATAATTATCGATTGTTTTCACTTGGATCATGTTAGCAGTGATTACACAGTACTTTCAAAAAATCTGAAAACAAATAAGTGTGTATGTTGCAGCTCTTTTTTTTTTAAATGGTCCCTTGTTTATTTTTAGATGTATATTCAAATGCTTGAAAGTATTTCCTTATACATGAACCTGAGACCTCAAGATGCTTTTGTGCTCATATTTACGCTCAGAATCGACTTATTCTTTCCAGCTTAAATCCACTCTAGGTTTTTTACGCCTCCACTAGTTTAATCTCAGCTGGAGATAGTGGAAGGTATGGAACCTAGAGGCCTTGAAGACATGTAAACACTAACTTCTCATCTAAGGACCTTCCTGTTATTGTTCCTGCCATTTCAAACATCCTCTGACATCTCTCTGGAAGCCGAAAATGAATCAGGCTGGTCATTCAGCTTCAAAACAACACTTGTGCCTGCAACTATGACTGAACTGTGAAATCAAAATAATTACTTACTTTTCAACACTAACAGGTAATTAAATGGACGTGTATTGTGTACTATTTATAACATACAGGCAGACAAGGTTACAGTGAGAGATGGCAGGACACATTCTTACACCTCATCACAGTTCTGTTCATGGTAACGTTACTGTATTTATGGGACAGTAGCGCGTTGACGTCACGAAGGGGTTTTAAACGACTGTAGTAGCTAGAAAATACGGATGGGACAAGAATTCGAAGCAAAACTATGCAATAATGAATCAGGAAACAATTATTTGAAGCGTTAAACTAATGGTTTTGTACAATATTTAAATAGATCTGCCACACAATTTAAGTCACCGGTTAAACAAGCTAACGCGTTACCACAACAGGAGGGGTTATTAGCATTCTGTCTATTACTCGTAAGTGTCAGTCGTTTCTTACCGTCTTATGATCACGGGAAATGGAAATATATTAGGGGTTTAACGGTGTTTGATGTCAGCGTCGCGTCGTTAGGTTAAACTTTGCTTGTTTCAACTGGGAGACTACTAACGGTCCTCCGCAAGCACAGGTACCATGACGGACTGACGTCATCCCGCAAAACAGTCACGTGCCACGACGCATATTCAGTCGTTAATTGTTTTTTTTTTGTTTGTTTGTTTGTTTGTTTGTTTTAGTATCTATTTCAGCATTAAATGTGTTATAGTATATCGATTCGTTTAAACACAAAACATAAAATAAAAACAATACATGTAATTAATAGGAACACGATTCACGTATATTAATAATAAAACCCAAAATAATTAATTCGTTAATTTACTTAAATAAATTAAAACAAACATTACATTAATAAAACTACACACGCGCGCGTAAACAAATAAATATAATTAAATTAACAAATAAATGAACATCTTCAATATTTTTGGAACATTTAAGTGAACAAACTAGAGGAGCGTGCCGTTAATTAATTTAAAATGAGAATTAAAATAATGAAATTGCATTTAGAGATGGAACAAACGTACGAAAGAATCAAAATCTCGATCAAATGATTTGAAAGAACCGATTCAGTTGAATGCTTCATTCGCGTTGTATTTGCAGCAGCTCCGCAGCATCAGCATCATTCGGACTCAGCCCAGACCCGGACTCTATCTCACAGCAATTCACTCCTCGGAATCCGCTAATTTATCGCGATCATTCAAGGCTTTATCCCAATTTTAACTCCATAAAGCTCTTTCACGATGCTGGCATGTGCGGAAATGATCACGATGTGTCTCCAGTCGGCGAAGCGCGAGCACCTTCGCTCCAAACATCAGCAGAATCCGGAGCAGGATGCGGTCCACGGGCTGTCCATCTTTCACGATGTGAGTATCCTAATGTTATCCACAGCTTTCTCCTGTGTTCACCTTGAGCTCGGTCATGCATGCTGTTTACCGTGGCACCTGAGGGACGCAGTGGTGGTAAGGTTTTGTTTTAAATTCGGGCTTTAATGCACTGGATGCATTCCATGAAGCCCATTTTGAGCGCCAGTAATGAAAGAAATCGTTTTGCTCGGTCATACCTTTTTCTTGTCATCAAATATCAGTATGTACCAATGCATCTACAGCTAAAATGCATTACAGACAAAAGGGAATTGGACATGTCAATTATTATTTTATTGATATTATTTTATTGGGCATTCCTGTGGCGCTAACAACGTAAAGGTTGTGGGTTCAAATCCCAGGGAAAGCAAGAACTGACAGAAAAAATATGTTCATTCAAATGTAAGTCGCTTTGGATAAAAGTGTCTGCCAAATGCAAACGTAAATGAGAGAAATTTCAAAATGTTGCCAATACATGATTTTTATTTGTTGTTGAATTGATAAATACCAAGATGCCCATTATTTTGTCATTAGGGTTCATGTTAATTACAAGTAATTTCCTTCAGATAATATAAAGAAAGAACATTAATAAAGACCAACAATAAAGCTCAAAAACATTTCAACTATCCTTGGAAATTTGTCTACAATTAAGAAAACATTTTCAACGTTTGCAACAGTGAGAGACAGCAAGTACCTGGTTGAGCCACTTAGGAGACCTGGTCCAAACTTAGGAGACAAGAGTCTAACAAAATCTACAGAAAACCTCATTAAATATAAACGGAGAGCAATGAGGTATATGGGAAAAAAAATTATTGCAAGGACTGGTCTGAAACAGATGTAGTGTGATGGTTTTTGGATATTTTTAGGACCTTTCTTAAGATGCCCACAGGTTAACCAATCATTTTCCACCGATTCTCTCAGCTAGGGTTCATTTTTGGCTCAAAACCCAGTCATTGTGGTCATTGTATTTGTAAACTACGATGGACCTCTGAATTATTGTTTTAAATGGGTTAAAAACCTGTAGGTCCACATTTTCAAATCAGAAAACTGAATTAGAGCTGGTTAGGATGCTGAGTTTGTGCAAAGTCCTGCAAAATGTAACATGTATATGAATAAACATAGATATCCTGCTTAACCAGCCCTGTCCCAACTGTCAGGCACTCGTTTGCTGCGCAGATATTCAATAGTGCAGTGGCTAAAGATAAGTGTAGGATTATGCATCTTTAATAACAGCATCCTTTAAATGTCATCCATGCTCCCTACCGAGGGATCATTCCCAAAGGCTCTCTGGCAGGTGTTGAGTCAGCGGGAAACAAGGATCCTACTGCCTTTACCAAGCACCAGCTACGTCCAGCATTCTCTCCAAATATCCTCTCTTTGTTGAGCGGAATTATTACTTATTGCATGAGAGAAAGTAAAAGATAAGAAAACTTCAATTTTTCCATTAGTTCAAGCAACTCTTTAACAAGCAACCCAGATCTCTCAGGGTTCAAAAACGACTCGTGGGATTAAAAGGCATCTGTTTTAAATAATAAATCGTGATAATAGATTTATAAGCCACCGTTCGCTCCTCTCATGTCTCTCGTCTTATGGGATGAACACGATGTAGACACAGGAAAGGCGATTAGCTTTATTAGCAAGAGACCAAATAATAACAATAGCATCCTGAGGACTTTACCTCGTCTCAGTCAGCAGATCTCTGTCTCCTGGGGTCCTCTCTACAAGCCGAGATCAGGAGCATCATCTGTGACCTGAATAAGAGATACCTGGATAATCTTCACCATGGCTCAGACCAAACAATTCTAACAATACAACAGGCACATTTCAGGGCACCTCAGAAACAGTTAGCGAGGCTTAAAGTCTGAGCTTTTATCATGCGTTAATGTTATTTCCTCATCAGACACATGTCTGAACTTGTGTTTACAGCTATTCGGCCATGTTTTGTCATCAATGTTTCCCATTTCCATGTAGAGCAAAGGTGCCAGAGTTTAAAAGAAAACCGTCTCGAGAGTGTAACTGCGACACATCATGTAAGCAGCATGGAACAATGGCGAGTGTGTGTTTTTGGTTGTCCTGAGGGAAATATAAGATAAATACTAAGGACAACTGCACCATAGAAAAGTATGAGTGAGATCAGCAAAACTTAAAATGGGTCATAGATGGATATTTCTGCAGGAGAAGGACCAAAAACACAGCTAAAAGAGTGGCACAAGACGAAGCTCATGAAAGTCTGAAGTCGTTCCTGGAGCGCCATAGCTCTGCACGATGCCCCAACACCGAGAGTTAGATTTTAACACCAGTTCAGATGAGATCAACACTGATATGGAGTTAAGCACACCTTTGAAGGATAAAAAAATTTGAAAAGTTTGAAAATCTGCTTAAAATCCACCGATCAGAGTAGCGTGGATTGAACACTTTTGATGAAATTCTGCCGATATTACAGATATTGTGTTTATAAATGAAAGCAATGCTTACTGCTTTGCTCAAACGCTGTAAATGCTTCTCTGAGTGGATCAATACTGAGAGCGTGAGTGCCGTGTTCCTCCAGAGACGGACAAAAGTGCTGAGGATGCTTTTTAATGCTTACTATCACGGGATGTTTATGTTGGTTTACATGAGGGCGTCTCGGTTATAACGTCAGTTTGATAGAGAGAAATCACAAAGCAGATCAGAGGTGACAGCTCATTACGACCCAATGATGTCCAGCATTGATCCGTCAGTTCATTTGCATCAATCTTAGCTTCTGAACGCTGCTCAGGTACTTTAACCTGCCATTAATTCTTGTTTCCTTCTCTCTTCACAGATTTTCCGCCGTGCAGACAAAAATGGTGAGTGTAACACTGCGTTAAAAGTGATTTTTCCCTCCAAAGTTAAGTAGTGTTTTCCATGAAAAGATTTCATGAGGTCGTGGAGTACAAAGAAAGTGTCTGTGACATCACTCATAGGTTTCTGACAGAGGTTTTAGAGGCTCGAATTGGACGTAGCCTGCTTTGGATGTGCATCATTGAGGGGTAATCGCAACTGGGTGAAGAGGGCACAGAAGCAGAACCCTAAGAGGTTCCTGAGTGTCAAAAAGTTTAAGCTGAATCTAACTTAAACTCTAAATTAACAAAACAAAATGTGAGTTTTCTTAAGGAAATGTGTAAGTGCTGGTAGCTACGCTTCTGCTGTTACTCATATAAAAGTAAATATAACGTCTGATCATTTTTACTCCCTGAAGTTACGCCCCCTATGCTGCCTCCAACAAACTAAATGACCTCCACTGTTTGGCTCTTAAGATATTTTAGCTGTGTTTTCATGCTAACATGAACGTTTCTCTGAATGTGAGGCTGATTGTTGCAACCGTAGCAGCAAAGCAGTTTGCTAAGTTCAATGCATTTAAAACTTGTTCACTGTTCAGTGGAAGGTAATCGATCCTCAAACACAGATTGCTTTGTGAAGTGATTTGCTCATTCAGTACTCGAGTAACTCATTCAAAGCTGGCATTTCTTCAGATTGAAGATTATTTAATGTCGAAAGAGAGTCTATAGCTCCAAGGACCTCTACGCTAGAAGCTTGTGACATGTAATATAAAATCTCATAAATATTGCAGCAACGCAATATAATAACCCAGCTTTCCATAATCCATAATCTGTGTGATCAGATGTACATTTGACGCTTTTTCAATATTGTGCTGTCCTGCAGTATCAGGCTTTGAACCAGTCTTTTCCAGCTGTAACTTGTGCTCTCTACTGACACCAGTTTCAAGAGGTCAGTCGATGAACTGCAGGTTAATTCTGTTCCTGTTACACACCTGGAGGGAAAGAGGGCAGTTGTAAATAATGGAGGAAACGATTGAAGAAATGATATATTGTGATGTTACGGCTTATTTCTGGGGTCTAATGACAAATTCCACTAAAAGAGATTTGGAGATGTAAGACACATTTCGATGTTGGACGCCCCTCCGCAAGTTATCAGTGGGTCTCAAACTGGAGCAGAGCTGTGAAGTGGATCATGAGTCCCAGACGAGAGTGACATAAACACAGAGCTTGGCATCTCCTCCGCTCAGGAGGATAAACAGAGCTTCTGCTCTCCTCCGAGGATTCAGATCTCAGTGATTGAAGGGGATTATTTAGAGAACGGAGGAGTTTGAATGCTAACCTAGTTCCAGGATTCGAGGGACTGGATTCGTGTCGGGTTTAATGGGTCGTGGTAATTAAATTTCAGGAGGGATAACGGCCTGAAGGAACTGATGCATCGGTGATGTGAGAACATGTTCCTTGTCTCTCCGTGTGTCAGAAATCAATGGGATCTTTACAGGAGGAAGGTCACCCCCGAGCAAAAGCAGAGGGCTTCAGTTAGTGCTTTTACATGTTTATTATTAGCCTCTGTTTGCTAATCAGTAAAACATTCATTTCAACCTTCATCATTTTCATATATTTAGCTCAGTTCCCAGGGAAACACTTTTAATAGAGTTTACTGTAATTAAAGACGTTGCTTTCATTTAAAGTAAAATTATGATTTTAATGAGAAACTCTTGTTTCTTTTATAAAAGTTCTATAAAAGGTGCACCTTCCACTATACCACAGAGCCAGACAATAAAATGAATAAAGTTAATAAAAAAGTTAAAAAATGCCACAAAAAAAGTGTAATTAAGAAACTGCAGCATCTCGTTGAAGTTGAACGGTAACAGTCAATAATAAGAAATATACAGATGTATAATCCTGAACATTGTGAAATCAATAAATCTTTGGATGGATGCAAAATGTAAAAATGTATTTTCTCTCAGGGACAGCCCTCTCTCTCTCTCTCTCTCTCTGTGAGGATTCAGAGGCTGGGATGAACTGATGATCGGATGTTTAGTTTGTGCTTAGATTGGCGTTAGATTTTCGTATTAGTTTGAAAGTTTCAGTTTGTATACATTTCTATATTTGCAAAAAAATGTTGAGTCACAATCACAACAACACAAGCGTGTTTATATAAAGTCTATAGTTTTTTGAGCATGAAGTTTGTTTTTGCATTTGTCATTAAATATTAAAAACCTTTTTTATTTTCATAATGGAGGAAAAAATGTAATTTAGTTTAGTAATGAACAAATGATTTGTGGTAATTAGCTTCCAAGCTGAGGACAGTAATTTAATACAGTTCATTTTTCAAAGTGTATAATTAAAAATATAGTTGAAAATAAACATTATTTTGAGTCACATTTGCCTTCCATCGTTGCGTAACAGACGCCTAAAAAAAGGTCAGTGTGAGCTGCAGCCTGTCGCTGCCGGTCAGTCGAGTGATGAAGGGCTCTTGAGATTGGAGAGGCTGTGACGGGCCCTTCGGCGGATCCCGAAATACTGCAGCTGTCTCACACAGACACACTGAGCATGTGCGGGAATGCAATAGAAAACCTGTGAGACAGAAAGCAGGCTTTGAACGCCCACTGCGACTGTCTCTCTCTCTCTCTCTCTCTCTCTCTCTCTCTCTTCTCCACACATAGCCAGAACGTTTCTTCCCTTCTGCTCGGCGGCCATCTGTTTTCTTCAGATAAGAGCCGATGCTCATCTATTCTCCATCGTTTCATCGTATTATCAGGTACATACAGCAAGATTGATGCGTTAAGCTGACATGAACATGAACGGCAGCTGCTTAGTAATATAGTAATAAAAAAATTATAATTTTCAATCACAGTGGCGGTGCTCGCGTGGGTTTTCTCTGTGTTTACTCCGGTTTCCCGGGAGTAAGGGAAACCGTATAGGAGTATATATTATATATATATTTGCATTAAAAAATGTAAGAATACCATCCAGAAACCCTAGAACATGACCACCACCTGCCCTTGGGGGCCTGCACACCTTCTCTGAGCTGACTGGAAGATACATGGCTATTATTGATCTCCAGGAAGGAATCTCGACACCCCTGCTTCTGAAGCATCTTAAGCAAAAATAAAAATAAAATAAAGAAAAGAAGAAGAAAAGTTCATAAAAGGTTTGTACGGTAGAAGAAAAATATTTATTTATCCAATTTTTGGTTGATCTTTGAAACGCAACAGGAAGAACAGCACCAACCGGAGGTGACACTCTTACAAAAAGGGCAACTCTGAAGCATCCAATCCCTCCCTCCCTCCCTCCCTCCAAATTTTCACCCCCCCCCCTTTTTTTTCTCATTCAGGGCTTTGTATGTTTAGCTTAACCATTGCTGCATGTGGAAGCTCAAATAAATCTGTGTTTCTGCTTCTTAAACTCTTTCTTCAGAGTCTTGATTACTTTATTTAGAACAACAGTAATCACCCTAGCAACCATGCTCATCCCTAGCAACCACGATTCATGTTGTTTAAAACACAGAACAGTAGAAGCTAGAAATGTATTTTGAAATCATTGCAATTCATTTAGATTAAAGAGACTGCGATGGATCAGCCAGAGCCCTAGCAACCGTCTCCAGTGTTGTTAAAAAAACAAAGCATGAAAGAAAGATGGCTCTCCTTTAAAAGTGCTTTTAACCATTTCAATTCAGAGTGCTTCATGTGGGAACAGAGCCTCTTCAGCATGAAATATTCATGCATCTTCACAACGGTCTCAGCAGCTTCTCATCATTGAAGGACAATCATTTCTTGCCTCGTTAATGAATAAATCTGCATCTGAACTGAACGGCTCTTCCAGTGTCCCTCAAGAGCATGAATCTAAAAGCAATCAATTAGCAATTAATACATTTGAATAGCTTTCAGATTTCCAACTGCAGACCTCTATTTACATTTGTTCTCCACACAGCGATTTCCCAATCCGGACAGAGAGGCATTTAAATAAAGAGGAACAATGGTGCTGGTGCTAGATCTAGACAACCTAACGATGTCTACAAGCTCAACGTGAATTTAGAATCGGTTTATCGAGGAAGAAAATCCTCGATGGCATCTAGAAGTAAGAAAGCACAAGGAATCACGAATCTCTGCTCCGTTCGATAACAAGGATTCATTGAGCAGAAAAGATAATAAGGCTCAGCTCGTTTGTGAGCGGCGAGTGTGTTTGAGCCTCAGAGAAACTCAGGCCATTACCGTGGATTCGTGCCGCGAGGGACCGTCCAGACGTGGGCAAGAGAAAGAGCCGTTCCTGCTGCGGGGTTTGCTGTGGATAGTCCCTGAAGAACAAGAACATTCCCACACCCTGAGGAGCTCATCATTAATGACTTCTGATGCAGTAAACGTCGCCTGTGAGCGAGTAGAGTCATGGATCCTCTGTTAAAAAAGGTTTGGAAACACAGGACGGATAGATCCATGACGAGCCTCCATCCAAACCATGAGTAAAAAAATCCAAACCCAAACAAGAGAAACTTGTTCAACCGTTAACATGTTTTTTCCACATACAAAAAAAACGTTATTCTCAACTTGCCTTTACTTATAATTGAAGTCCATGCACTACTCCATCTGAAGAAAATAATTGATCATTTGTTTGTAGAAGTGCTTGAGTTGGAGAGTTTTGTTATCTCCAGGGGAGTATGCACTTGGTGTGGTGTTTCCTTATCTTGACAGCACGGGGCGACCAAGGCAGGTCCCGCCCAAGACCACCGCCACACACACAACCACGGGCGACAGGCCCCCACCTATTTATTCATTTTTTTCTACCTATACTGGCAGATTAAGCACGGCCTCGCCTGATGGCGCGTCACTGATGATCATAGAGGTGCTGATGCTGGAACAGGATTTATCTTTTGTTTACAGTGCGTTTCCGATGAAAGTCTGGAGGAGAATCCATCAAGTGAAGTCGGAGAGGAGGAGGAAGATTAATAAACGCTGCGGTTCTTTGTCTCGTGAGCGTGTTCCAGAAGATTTGAAAGCTCTGCTGCTGGACTCAGACACAGCACTGGACTTAGGGATCAGTGAGAGGGAACGCTTCTCCATCAATCAGACTTGCTTCACTTCGTTAATGAAGGAGTTGTAGAATCAGACCCTCCCTCTCTTCACGTTTTATAACAATAATGCTCTCCTCTGAAAACACAAATACGCTCTTAACATTATTTGTTGTTGATGACCTGCAGCTCAATACGCTCAAAACTGTGGAGATGGTAGTAATCAATAAACTCCTTCTGATTCATGAATCAGTTCCAAGTAGTTTCAGGTTTTTGGTCACATGTTATTGTAAGAACATTTTAAATTGAATACATGTCCATTATTTGAATGTTTTGTTCTTGTGTTTTCATGCAGACGACGGGAAACTTTCCTTCGAAGAGTTTAAAGCATACTTTGCGGATGGAATTCTCACGACCGATGAGCTGCGTGAGCTTTTCTACTCCATTGATGGACGCCAGACAAAGTATGTTCTTTTTACTTTTTGAGTTTATTCTGCAAATGTTTTTCTGCAGCCAATCTACAGTCTCACAATTTTAACCAAAACCATTGAAAAAAACCAGTTACCATCTTTCTATACCATCACATCCTTCAAAAGTGACCCATTCAATCAATTTTCACACTCCTGATCAGATCTGCATCATTTTCTCTCCAAAGCACTTCACACTTTGTATTTTCTTCAGTGTCAGCGCTGAGTTCAGGAGACACCTGTATCCGTGGAAACCTTCTCATTCCCTAATTAGCCTCCTTTCAGTTTGTGTTATATGATATTGCACCAGAGCATGGCTTTCAGAAACATCTGGAAGCAGAATGAGCTCGCCGTGAACAGGATCAAAGCACAGCTCGAGGTGCAGAGAGCGAATCAAAGCTTTGAGGAGAGCGTTTCGGAAAAGGAAACGCAGCGACAAGACAAAGCTACAAATTTACCTTCACTAGAAACGCTCTGAAAGAGTCGCTCAGAGAGTGCAGCGTTTCCTCTGAATATTACCGCAGTAGTAACAGATCAATGCTGAGTCAATGAGCTGTTCAAACATCACATTAAACATTAAAGCTCCTGTCACAAACAGATCATTGAAAATGAATAAAAAGGTGGGAAATCTGAAAATAAGTTTTATTTCCGAGGTTTTACTGTACAGCACCTGCACACACTCCTGCAGCCTCGAACCGTTTCTGAGCATCGCAGTGTTGTGTGCATCTTTAAAGATAAGCGTGACTAATAATAACGTGGAATAAAATCATTTGTTTGTTTAAAAAAACATATTTCTGCTATAATCTGGCATCACAATGTGATGTTACTTTTATTTCATAATAACTTATTTCAGACTAATGGGAAAAAGAGCATTTGCCGTCAGTGAGCCACACACAGATATTAAAACAGGAATGTTCAGATACTCTGTAAAAACTTTATTAGTCCCCTCAATAATAACTACATTTTCTGTTCTCATGAAGTGTACACATCGATCAGAGATCAGCTGCTGGTCATTTAACTAGAATATCACAGAAAAGTTCATTTCAGTAATTCCGTTCCAAAGGAAATCTTTCATTTCAACTCTACATTTATTCCTTACGGAATGAAATATTTTAAGCGTTTATTTTTCTTTCATTTTCGAAAATTCCAGATTCTGTATCTCATGGAAAGCTCACTTGATAATTGTCCAGAAGACGTCACTTACGCCATGTACAAGGAGGGTATGACACAAAAGGTCATTGCTGTCTACAGAGCTCTGTGTCTAAGCACATTAAGAGGGAGGAGAAGGAAAGGAAAGATGAGGTACAAAAATAGCCAAGCAATAGGGATCACCGCACCCTGGAGAGGATTGTGAAACAAAACCTTTTTAATATGTGGGGGATATTCACAAAGAGTGGCTGCAGCTGGAAGCAGTGCGTCCAGAACCACCACACACGGACGTATGCAAGATGCACGTCTCGCCTGCAGAGAAGAGTCTCGCCTGGACTATAGACAAAAAAAAAACTGCTACAGAGAGCTCCAAAGAGATGTTCTCTGATGAAAGCACTTCTACGTTTCCTTTGGAAATCAAGGTTCCAGAGTCTGGAGGAAGAGAGGAGAGGCACAGAATCAGTCGCTTGAGCTCCAGCATAAAGTCTCCAGTCAGTGATGGTTTGGGAGCCCGGTCATCTGCTGGTGTTGCTTCTGAAATTGCTTCTGGTGGCAGCAGGAGTGCTCGGCTCAGTAAAACTAATAAAGAAACAGAAAGCTGCTGATTTTTATTAGTACATCTTACAAGCTTCGACAGGACCATGACCTCGGCGCCACAGCAGCCTCTTCAGATCCCAAACGATTGACACATTTTGATGAAATGAGAGCCATTGTAACGTCTTTTTCTTTTCCGCTGCAGCTGTGGTGTTTCCTTTAGCAGCTCATTATCTGTGAGATATGAGAACTATTGCCCCGGCTCCGAGGTGTGAACGCTGCCGAGCGTAATGGAACTGTTTAGAGACGATCCCTCATTAATTTCATCTGCACTCCGTTAAACGTGTTTATGACGATTCTAACTCCTTTATTCTCTCTTCGCTTCCTCGTGCAGTAACCTCGGCACGGACAAGCTGTCAGGTGGGTGAACCCTCTTCCTGATGAGGACCATTAAAAGTGATCCTCAAGCCTGAAAAAACTTTGCTCATGTTTTAATCTTTGACAAGTTCAGGAATAGTTGTTCCAAGGTTATCCTATGCTAATGTCAAATATGTTAATTAATGCAGATATGTACGGTTACAATCATTTACATATTCTCATTAAATTCCTTGAGAAACCAGGTGTTTACATTTCAGTCCATCCGAACTCAAGTCGTTCTTGTTTAATTAAGCTGTGATCGATGCACCCGGGATCAATATTTTAGCTACACACAGTCCCTCACAAAAGTCTATTTTATACAAACACTTGCTATTCATTCAATTTCTCAAAACCGTCCCAAATAATGTTTAATGCACTGAAAACAATTCAAAAGGTGCAGTTTTGGAAAGTATAGAAATTGAACAAATTTAAGTCAAAAATCTGTCAGCAAATCGTGGTGCTGTGAGATCCACGTTTATCATCTTTGATGACTTCCATGAGTTTGAAAGACTAAATCCATGTGGTTTGGCAAGGATTTATACAATTTATTGATGACGTCATCACGAATAGCAAAGAAAGCAGTCTTGCCCGCCCCCCAGAGTTCATCTGTATTCTTTGGTTTGGTCTTCCATGCTTCCTCTTTCATTCTATCCCAGACATGTTCTACAATGTTCATGTCTGGTGACATGGTTGGCCAATCCGGGAGCATCTTGATGTTCTTCTCTATGAGGAACTTTGATGACCATCCTCCTGCAGAATTAAACCTCTTTTTTAAGAATTTAAGAGGTATCTAAGATTTGTTGATATTTTAGACTATTGTTGCCTTCCACCCAGCAGATCTCCTGCACAGCCCCAGACTGAATGTAACTCTAGACCATGATTGGATCCATAAGGACTTCAGTAGGTCTCCTGCAATATTTGTGGTGACTGAACAGAAGATTTGTCTAAAAAAAATCCACCTTCTGCCACTTTTCCAGCATCCATTCTTTTAGCAGCTGTGGGCCTTGGGGAATGGCACATGGTTTTCAATTGTCTTTTCTTTGGTGCTGGCTTCCGGGCTGCAGTGGAAAATGAGCTGGTATTTGGACTTTTGAGGCAACAAATGCAGTTGTGGTGAAGGTCTAGAGCACTGGGGTTCTTTTATACACCGCTGATTGATCGAATATTAATCACAGGTGAAGCTCAAGCGACGAGGAGACAACACTAATGTCTTGACTCAATGGGCTTCACCAAACGGTGGATATTTGAACACTTTCTGACATTTGCGTTTTGCATTTAAACAGTAGAAAAGCTGTTGTGATTGAAACGGTGGCATTTCTAGTAAAACTCTTGATTGGTTAAATACTTGAGCAGCTCTTCAGGTTGTACACAAGAAGACTTTTGTCAGAGACTGTATACAGTGCAGCTTTTACTGGGCTGCAGTTTCCCGGCATAATTGTATTTATTCAGCCACCAATTGTACACAGTCTCCCACTTAAAAACATGAGGAAACCTCATGGAAACTTAAAAACAGGAATACCTCAATGACGAGTGACAAAATAAGGAAAAATCCAGTAAATCACACCGGAAAACTCTCAGACTTTAATCCTATTGAAAATCTGAGCATCATCATCCTGATGGAGCTTGAGATGAACTGTAAAGAGCTGAAACTACCCAAAAATAGGTGCCAAGCTCAAAGATCAAGATTGCAGGCAAAGGAGCATCGGCAAAGATCAGAGTTCATGTGAATAATATGGTAAAATTTCAATAATGTGGAGATGTGGAGTATAAATATCTAAATCTAAATGTTATATATAAATATAGAAATGTCCTCATGAGACGTTGCGTGTAGAAAAAGTGCAGCGCTGAGAATGCTCCCAGACAAACTGTAGATTAAAAGAAACGAGACAACTACTCGATTTAATAGCGATCACCTAGTTTCGTGCTGCAGCCAGCCCCTTGTTTCTTTTGGTAAAAAAAATATATTGAAAAAGATCTCACAGCTTGATGTTCATTGTTTCAGATTATTTTTCTGAGCATCTTGGGGGATATCTGGAGGTTCTGTCAGCACTGGAGAAACTCAACGTCTCTGTGCTGAAGGCCATGGACAAGACCAAGGAGGTGAAACATCTGAAAAGATCTTGATTAGAAGCACTGCTGGTAATAAAATCACACCTACGTGAATTCTAATGGAGAGCCAGGAGTTTCCATCAGCTTATAGTAACTGAGCTAGAAGTTCACAGCTAATCACCACTTCCAGCAAATTTAGGAAAATTCGGCATCCTCTAAAGTCTTGTTTTTGACAGAATCCTTCTGTGTTTGTTCCGGCTGCAGGAGTACCAGGGCTCGTCGGTGCTAGGTCAGTTTGTGACGCGGTTCATGCTGCGGGAGACGTGGAGTCAGCTGGTGTCGCTGCAGGTCTCTCTCCAGAGCGCCATGGAGGCGGTGGAGGAGCAGAGCAGCACCAAGCCGTCAGTATCTCCATCTAATTTTGGAGTGATGGAGGGGGGGGGGGGGGGTTCTAACTGAGATGTATATTGTGACATTTGTAAGAATTTTTGATGAACTGAGAGCTCCCTCAAAAGGCATAAACCCCACCCAGAGATCAAAAGTCAAAACTCACAAAGATGATGTCATTGCCTAATTTGCATAAATACAACATAATTTGCATGAACTCCAAAAAACTCCAGATTTTGTGTCCAGATAAGTTTTTGTCCTTCAAATCAGGTAAAAGTACTCCTCGTCACTCTTCCTTCCACCAGTCTGCGGAAACATCACGGTCCATTACAAAACTCCAACACCATCGGTTCCACAAAGGAGAACAGGACTCTTCTAGTCTTCGATTAAAACTATGAGAACAGAACAAATCCCTAATAAAATATCGATCTTGGTAAGACCTTTGCAGAGTCAAAGAGCAGCAAAGTATCCGTCTGAGCTCACGGAGGGATCTCCAGACATCTCAGAGAGCGAGAGAAAGAGCTGGAAACACAGAAATCTGAAGAAACGCTGTTATCTTTGAGCTGAAACACATTCGTCTCGTTCAGTCCCTCGTGTCTCCTGCTCCTCTCATCGGCTGTCACAGAACCGTGTCGTATTCCCTCTAGAGCTCGTATAATCTCTCTGAACAGCGGGAGGTGTTTGCTACTAAACGCTCCAGACGTGAGAATATTTCTGAAGTGTGTTTTCCTCCAGACTCTGATTCTCCGTGTGCAGCTTAGGGGTTTAACGAACAAAACACAGCGCATCGTTCCATTTACAGGGGCTTTGTTATCCAAAAACAAAACACTGGCAAATATACGCTGGAGGTACGCTTACACAAGGCTGTGCAGGTTTACGTCAGAAGTGCACTCTGCAGGGAGCACTGATGCCGAAGCTAATAGCACAAGTGGGTCAACAACAGCCTTGAGAGAGAGAGAGAGAGAGAGAGAGGGAAGGAGAGCGAGAGATATAGAGAGACAGAGCGTATATGTGTGACGTCAGAGACCCAGCTTTCACAAGCGCGGTTCACCTCAAAATAAAAATAGTCACCAATTCCTCAGCTCTAGATGTTCAAGTCTGGTTCAGACGCAATGATAAAGATACACAGTTGTTCACCAAACCAACAGTTTGGGCATCTGCAGGTTTCCACGGTTTCAGCAGCTTTACAACAGACACACTGGCTCCCCATCACAGACCATTAAAATATTGATCCCGGAGAGTCTCCAGCACATCTCTGACGTTTCCTTCGTCAAATTTACAAATCGACCGGTGATCTCCGTTCTCGACGGATGCCCAACTCTCGACCCGTTCTCCGCGTCTCACTGCGGTCGATGGCGGAGCGTTCGGTCGATCAGCTCTCCGGTTTTAGAATGTTCTCCCTCCAAACGCTCACTCTATTCAATTTTGAATCGAATTTTTGTTTTGCATTTTATTTGTACCCTTTCAAACTAGGGCTGCACCTAACGCTTTCTCCCGATATCGATTATCTGTTATTGTTCATGATACTCTGATAATTAATTATTAGGGGTGTAAGAGTTTACAAAATCACGCTATGGTTTGCGACAACACACTACCGTCACGGTTCAGTATGTTTTCAATACAGCAACAATAAAAAGTTTCTTTTTTTTTTTTAATTGATAAGAACTTAAAAGTACCATCATTGTTTTTCCTACTATGTTGAACTACGGTGGGAGTTTATCTTCGGGGGTTACTACTTACTACCTAGCAAATTAAACAAAACCAACAGGCAGTCCTTTTAAGTAAAAAAATGATGTTTAGGTAAAAGTAAACTAATAGAAAGAGCTCTGCGCCGGTTGATTAGTTGAAATCTATCATGAAATCATTTAGAATTTCAAGAAAATGGTGTTTCCAGGATCGATGTGAAAGCCCCGGATCATTTGGTGCTTCAGAAGACCAACCGGAGGTGTGGACGTCGAGTCCAGAAGAACATGTGTCTGTCTCCCACTGACCCCTACTCCGGGATCCTCACCACCGGTACAAGCACTTGCGAAACTGGACAGTGAAACAGAAATACTTTCAGAGCTGCACATCTCTTTAAGGGTTTGAAGTGTTTCAGTTTCATTGTCCGAATATTGTACTCACGGGACTGTTCAAATAAGCTTCATAACAGGATGAATTTGTTGTGCTTGTAAAACATTCCATATTTAAATTGCTCCTCATTTTTATATTTTCATTAAATACAATCACACTATTATCTAAGAAGTAATTATATCCAGAGCTTGTGTAGTGAGCATTGGTGTGTGTTGGGTTTCAGGCGTCACCGTGGATACGGACGAGCACTGGTGCTCTCAGATCAATAGACTGCAGCAGCTCATCGACAAGCTCGAGTGTCAGGTCAAATAAAGCAACTACAGCTTCAAATTATTCATTTAATCTCAAGATCCATTTGAACTCATCTCTTCATTTTAATCCCAGAGTCCGAAGTTGGAGCCGCTGAGAGAAGATTCACTGGCCAGCACATACAACTCTGTGAGTATCTGGCAACACGCAGCAAACCGACTGATCTGAGCTCAGGGAGCAGACAGAATAAAGAATGACATCGAAAAGAAGCGGCTCAATCAGATTGTAAATATTCAGGACACTCCCCCCCCCCATTTGCAGAAGTTCATGACAGAAATACACACCGCAAGCAGTAATACAGGGCCAAACTTCAAAGACAATAACGCTTGAGTGAATCGACTACTTTACCTTTTTCTGTAAATTGAAATGCTTTTACCTCTGATGGGTTTATTCTCCTAAATAAAAAGGTTCTATGTAGAACTAAATCTGGTTCTTGTATTCATAGGGGAACCTGATCCGGTGCCATTTAACCATCAAATGTATGAAATAAATAAACTTTGTAAAGGGGTGGGAATAAAGTTCCTTTCGGAAAGAAATGGATCTTCACCAAACACGTGTCTGCATGGGAACCAGAGCGCTGCAGCCACAGCTTCTACTTTATTTAACGTTTCATTCACGAGTAAAGAAGCAAGTCCTGCATGTTCTCCACCAGAAGCTGGTCTAAAGGAGATCACGTGATAACTGTGTGTTTCAGAACATTCTCCTGGTGCAGAGACAGATGAGTGTGATGGAGAACGATCTGGAGGAGTTCCAGAAAACCCTGAAGAGCTACGCCGACACCACCGCCGACCAGAACGACAACCTTCAGTCAGAGCAGCAATCACCCCATAAAAACCACTTTAAATTTAATAAACATTTTCTTTAGCGAAAAATCAGTTTAAATGTGTTTGAATAAATGTGGAATTAAATCCAAAAGACTTGAAAAGTGTCTCTTTTCGCTCTCCTTCAGTGTGTCCATCCAGAAGCTTCCTGAGAAGAGCTGCTACATCATCTATGAGTTCTGGCAGGACCGCATCTCCTGGATGAGGTGTGTGTGATGCTCTTAGGAAGTCCCCTGAAGGACAGTAGAACCCTAACTCATGCAATCCAACAGAACTGAGTCTAAAGAGCACAAATGTGTCTTCTGCACAGTTACATGCAGTCTGACGCCAGCAAGATGTTCCAGCGCTGCATCATTGAGATGCTGGAGGACCCTGAGATCGTCTCCACCATGCTCATGCCTGGTACGGGCACGGTTGTAGAGCCACCATAGACCCAGGAGCAGAGCACTGCAATCCTGGGAATCAGGAGTTAACATCTTCTTGTTTGTTCCTCGCAGCTTCCTGGTGGATCATGACAAACAACTAGCAGCAGATCAAGCGCTTCACTGCCTCCAGCTTGAAAAGAACCCAGCGAAGCTCTGAGATGAACTCAGATGAATCAATGTGACTCTCAGTGTTGTGTAGATACCGTCTGTCTGTCAATTCAATGCAAATCCACATGCTTCACTCAGAACTGAAACTATACGCTGTACAGCACCTGCACGACGCGAGAGACCTTTCTGATGCTCAATAGCTGAAAATAGAAGCTCAGATTCATCTTGCACTTTAGAGTCTTCACTTCTGAATCATTTGTCACTTCAGAATTCATTTTTTGATTCACTTCAGAAAGAACGGCTTCAGTTCTCAATCATTTGGAATCTGAGGCATATTTGATTCAATTGAATCTTCATTTCTGAATCATTTGTCATCTAACTCACTTCAGATTGAATTAAATCATTTGTTCTGAATCATTTCTCACCCGATTCACTCAATGTTTAAGGACCTAACACTTTAATAATTCATCATCATCTGACTCCTTTCACAATGAATGCCTTTAGTTCTGAATCATTTATAATCTGATTCTGTTCATAATGATCGACTCCTGAATCAGTTATCGTACAACTCATGTCAAGATTGAGTTATCTCAGTTCTGAAGAGTTGTTCACCTGATTCACTTGATTCTGGTGTTCTGATTCATTCCAGACTGAATGACTCACTCTCAATCATGTGTTCACTACTGAACTCTTCAGTTCTGAATCAATTGTCACCCGACTCATTAAGAATGAAAGAAAAGCTGCATCATGTGTAGGATAATGTTTGCATGCACCGACCAGAGAACTCGAGCAGATTTAAGAGCAAACAGAGAATCCCAGCGTTAAAAAGAATTCACATTCAATCACAAACTTTTTTTTTTCATCAAAGAAATGTATTTTACTGATTTCTTTTGCGTTTACTCCAACCACCTCTCTGTACCAAGCGTTTTAAAGCATGATTCTGTAAATATTTCTGTAGGAAAAGGTCTTAAAAAACAGAGTTTAAATATCAGTTCAATATCACTAGCAGGAGAAAAAATCTGAAGTGTGCTTTAGCTTCGGTTAAAGCGTCTCGTTCAAATCCTGGAGAGATAGACTGCATGCATCAGGAGATTTGGTTTATACTCAGAGTCTGTTCTTCTTGATTTACAACAAACCGACTGATTCCAACATTCAGTTTCTCCAAAAATGTTTCCCGAGCTTTTAAACGCTATCTCAGTCAGCGCCAGTAGCTACACACTCGTGGAGTCAGCTGACGTGACAGAGATCCGTGCTACCTATTCCCAGAAAACAAAGTGTGGGAGCAAGAAAAGAATTTGGGAGAGCTTCACTAGGAGGGGAATTCTAGACTTGGTCCAAGAACGTCCCTCATGTAAAGCTACTCCTGAACCAAAGACATCACCTGAGTCACGCTGGTTCAGGGACCAGGATGTACAGATCCTTGATTCTCCTTCAAAGTCTCCTTTAACAGGAAGTCCCAGCACCAGAGATGACCACTGGCTGATTGCCTCCATCCTCAAGCGAGAAATGAGCAGACGCCTGAGATCTCTGTTCTATAATCTTAAGTAAGATGAGGTTTTTTGAGATATGCAAGTCAAACTCTTGTATTGAAATGTATGAGAATATTGAACTTTCATGATGCTGTAAAGTACTGCTTTCTTTGATGTATATATGAGAACTTTATGAAGATGTTTCCTCAACAGAAGCTGGTTAAAGTGAGGTTTGATGGGAACCTGCTTGTTGTACGCAAAACTGAGCTTTTTGATCACGTTCTGTTTGTCACTTGAATGATAATAAACTGGACTGATGCTGGATCTGTGCTTTACCTGGTTCTTGGAGGACTGATATGCTTCTGAAATTCAGCTCTACCCAGATATCTGTAGATGCTCTACAAAAAAACATAACAAAAAAAAACATGAGACTGTTGTTGTCTCTAAAACTGGAAAAACAGATGTATCTGAACCATAAATTATTATTTTTTTATTTAAACACCAAGTGTGGCTCAGTATAAAACCTTTGCCCGAATAACCCTAACCATATTTAATGGTCGGGGAAACACTGGCAGAGGTATGCCTACATCGTCTCGTCCCTCTGTTCTGATTTAGTCAGTGTATGAGGATGACTGGGTACTGCAGCTCAAAACACATTAAATACATCAAAAAGAAAATAATCAAATTTTCTGATTATAAAACAAAATTAATTTAGTTTGTGATTAGATGCAGGTGTTCTTAAATGGAATTTATGGGGAGTTTAATGCCCCATACTGCCCAGCTCTAGGTTCAATGGAATCATTAAAGAAAAGAGAAGTTCTTGGTCTTTTTAAGTGTGTCTTTAAAATGTTACACGGAGTGTAAAGCAATCACACGTTTGAGCAACATTTACAAGATACTCTTAAATTTCCACGACAAATTGTGTTTGCTAATGTTCTCATTATAAATAACATTTTCTCAAATGCATGTTAAACCCCAAAGTAGCCTTAAAACTAAGCGTATATTTCATTAGTAAACTTACGGAGAGGAAATGAACGATTTACCGCGAGCCTCACCAGCCTCCACGTGCAAACCCGGGGGAAAAAAACAAAACAAAACAAAACCAAAATAAAACTTTTTGTACAGAGAGTAAAAGTCCCATTAAAATATGTTTTCATTGTTGTTTCATTGCTTAAATAATGAACAAGTATTGTCCAGAGTTATTTATATAATTATACAGTATTATGTTTTACTCATTTATTCTCATAACACATGCCCCCGTGTTCTCTGCCTTTCAAATACAGAATGATTCATTTAATTTTATTTTTTATTAAAAAAAAAAAAAAAAAGTCAACCAGATTTCTAATTTTCTGAACAAAAACAAATGCATCAGATCTTGAAAAATCTGTATGTTTCTGCCACCTGGTGGTAAGACGTTTCAATCACATTCGTCGTATTTAATTCTCAATTAGTTAATTAATAAATCATATAATCATGATCATAATATAGATACATGCATTTTTTTTAATAAACAATGGATTTGCATAGATATGGAAATTTAATTTAATTCAATTAATGGAACTGCTTTTTAACATCTATCTAAACTGTTTAGTTTAGTGGTTGATTTATATAAAGTCACTTTGTGCAGCTCATGGTTTACCGTGAATAAAAACAGAAGAAAGATGAGTTCAAAATGCTTCAAAATAAAAGAACCAACACAGCCACCATTGCCCTGAGTTCACGTAAAATCTTTATTTTAATCTCTCCTTCTTTGCAATAATCAGAACGCCTTGAAGAGAAATAAACTGAATGTCACAGAGCCGCTCTCAAAATAAAGATTCTCTCGCTGTTTTGTATCTTACACTTGTCATGATGCAAAGATAACATCAAATGAATGTAAGGTAGCAGATGAAGGCAATTCAAGAATAAAAATTAAATCTCTACACGTGAAACAAAACTATAAGTATGTACATGAAAAAGACTCCTGAGATTGTAGACGATGAGTCACTTTAACAAATGTTGGGTTTGGAGGATTGTTAATATTTTTCACCTGTGTTTGTTAAATCCCCACAAGAAATAGGTTGAAGTGATAGGTTTGGACAACAAAACTTTTCCAACATTTCGACCTGGATGTTCTAGGGCCTCTTTTTCTTAAAGTGATATGTGCTACCATTTAAATGCTAACACCCATTGGACTTGAACTGAGATCATCATCATTTATCAGAATGGGGTAGGAACCTCCCTTTGGGCTCAAAAGCAGGAAACAAGCCCTTAAGTGTTTCAGTTTTAATGTCCGAACCCCTTATAGACATTAAAAATGAAACATCAATGAAAAAATGAACAGCTGAATGTGGACAATGAAACTGAAATGGTTTAATATTACAATAAATATTCTGTATTTTCTATCCTGACAAGTGTTTTCAGTTTAAAAGCCCTATTAAGCTGTGAGGGGTTTAGACACTGAAACATTTGCCCGCAATATGTACAAACTCAACCGCTGGATTTGGATTTTGGTGAAATGGTCTGATATCCCCATAATTTATTTGTAAGGTACAGAACCTCATTTTCTGCTCTCCTGTGTGGAGGTCTCAGTTTATCAGTTTATTTTCCGTGTTTCTCTGAAGTCTGGAGTTTTCTTCTAGAGCGTGCCGGCGTCCGGAGAGACGGAGGAGCACGGGATGCTGTCTGGTGTGGAGGCCCTGGACACCCTCTGTTTCTCGGCCTCGGCTCCTGGGACGTCTCTGCTCTCTGAAGCGCCAGGGACGGCTCCACGGATCAGAGACTTTTTAGGAAGCGTCTGAAGACTCGGGCTGCAGATCAGATGGTGTCGCTCCCAGTCTTTGTGCTGACAGAAGGAGCCGCAGTAT
Source organism: Danionella cerebrum (assembly GCA_007224835.1). Classification (NCBI taxonomy): domain Eukaryota; kingdom Metazoa; phylum Chordata; class Actinopteri; order Cypriniformes; family Danionidae; genus Danionella; species Danionella cerebrum. The sequence goes on along the minus strand of SRMA01025228.1, from coordinate 125,680 downwards.
CGAGCAGCATTGCAGCCGCTGCAGGTCTCGCTCGCCTTACGCCCACAGTTCCAGCAGCACTGCGGAGGAACATAAAGATAAAATACAGAAACATTAAACAGCGTTGATTTAAATTACCTGCCGAGTGCACTGGGATTTGGTGTTTTCTTGTCAAAATCAAATGTAAAGTTTAAAAGTTGTTTTTGACTAAATCTGTATTGAGATATTAAAGAAGTCTCCCCAGGAAAATATTTTTTTAAAGCATGGCTAATACTTAAAAACCTTGTTATCTACTTAAAATGTTAAACATATGAAATAAATCAATAAATTCAAAACAAAATAAAAAAAATAAAACCCCAAAATAAAATGAGCAAATCAATACAAAACAAAAACAAAGCAAAACAACACAAATTCAAAATTACACAACAAAATAAACCAATCAACACAAAGCTAAAAGATAAACCAAAAATATAAAAAATAAATAAATAACAAGAATAAAATAAAACAATTGATATCAATGAATATCAAAAGGCACCAAACAAAAACACATGTTCGAATGTCTATTGATTTTACTTTTTGAATAAATCTTAACAACGAGACGTTTCAGATGTGCAAAATATAAACAATGATGCAAAAACACTTCAAAAGCATCATCTGAAGGCGTCTAAGGGAGACGTTTATTCTTCTCGACTCCTCACCTCGCTGGAGTCCTCCTGCTCGTTGATGCCCTGGATGGCGTCTTCCTTCGCTTTCCGCTTCGCCTCCGCCAGCGTTTTCTCCATCTTGGCTCTTTCTGCTGTGATCATCTCAAAAGCTTTCTGTTCGGCTTCGGCCACAGCTTTCTGAACCTCATCCATTGCCTGGCGCTTCACCTCGTTCACCGCCTCCTCTGAACAAACAAACACATTATCCTCATGAGGTTCATGCAAATAACGGTATTTAATTATGCAAAAATCAATCTGTTATTGTTTTGTTGGAATGAAAGCTATTTTCCAGTGAAGAAAAGTGTGATCTGTCTTTGAAAGTGTAATTAATGAGAGAGGAGCAGAGGAACAGGTGGTGGAGAAGGAACAGCTCTGGCAGAGTGCCTCTCTCTCTCTCTCTCTCTTTCTTTCTCTGAGGGGGCATCTGTGTCTCAGTTCTTACCAGCTTTCCTCCAGATCTCATCAGGCACATATCCAGAGCCGGAGCGAGCAGGAAGATCCCTCACACACTCTGCAGGACACACAGACACACTCAAATGAGCAGGATGGGAGAGAGAGAGAGAGGGGAGAGAGGGCAGAGAGAGAGAGAGAGAAGGGAGTGAGAGAGGGGGTTGAGAAGAGAGTGGAGAGAGAGGGGGGGGTGAGAAAGAGAAAGAGAGAGGAGTGTGAGAGAAAGAGGAGAGAGAGAGGGGAGTGAGAAAGAAAGAGGAGAGAGATAGAGAGAGGGGGGGTGGGAGAGACATAGGAGAGAGATGGAAAGAAAGAGAGAGGGGGGGTGAGAGAGAAAGAGGAGAGAGGGGGGGGGGGTAAGAGAGATAGAGAGAGAGCGAGAGAGGGTCCAGGCAGCTTTTGCTCACAGATGGAGACAAGAAGAGAAGCCAGAAAGCGACTGAGAGGACATGGAATCAAATACAGAACACCTGCTCCATCAGCAGGCTCATGGGGAGAGAGAGGAGAGAGCGAGAGAACACTCAGGAGACACATGAATAGATTTGCGAACAGACATTCGGTTGGAAATCAAACATCGAAAACCGACTGAACTGAGATGTGTAGAAACGCAAAAATGCCTCAAATAAACTGAATCTGCTAAAATGACAAATCACCTAAACGGAACACAATAAAGAGACTCGTTTCAAATGCCCCGGGCACATTGACTGACCGAAACAATACTGGTTTCACTAAACTAACTCTCCTAAACGGACTCTCTTAAAGGGAATCACGCAGAGTGAATCAAATGAGAATAAGGCACCTAATTGGATTCACCTACACTGACTCAGCTATGAAGTTTTGAAAGCAAATGATGAGAGACAAACTGACTCAGAAGCAGACTTATCTACACGACTCACCTCAAGCCATTCGACTTTGAATAGTCTCCGTTAAAAAGTGACTCTATTAAAAAACCTTCCCTTAATCAGAGTTCGTTCAACTAAACAGAATCACTTACAGCGAGTCACCTAAAGTGACTCAACTCAACTGACTCGACTGATTCTTCAGGGCCGCTCACCTGCACTGATTGCTTCTGTTGAGAGGGGGCTGTGTGTCTTGTTGAAAGTGATGCCTCCTGGTGTCACGCCATTCTTCCGCCCATCCTCACGCGGGTTCAAGCGATTCCTCCAGTGATTCAGTTCCTCTCTGTCGAACTCTTGACAGCGGCGAAGCACACTCACCGAGCGACGAGTCTTCTCCACCATGTCAACTATAGAGTTCAACACCTGTAAAAGCACCAGCGGGGAAAATGTAAAAGCATCACAGAGAAATCATTTCAGTACCTGTTACTACAGACAGCGAAAACTCAACATCTCAACCATTCTACACTAAATAAAATATATATACATGGTCCAGGTGTCTCCATTCCTCCGCCCACTCTCTGTCTGTCAGTCTGTGGTCTACAGGTTCCTCACGATAGCCTCCATTAGTTCCTGAAAACAGACGCACGAGTCAGAAAACGCCGCAGAAATTCACAAATTTACAGAGTTATGTTGCATGGTATTTCTCAACCTGGCACCCGGGGGCGCTCCTTGAGCTCCAGTATCCTCTGAGCGTCTCTGAACAGCTGGGGGGAGCTGATGTCATCAAGAGCGTAATGCTGCAGAGGCGGAGGGTTGGGGTGGATGTGGGAGGGGCCATGGATCGGATGGGCAGGGCTATGTCTGGGGGCGGGGCTTATGGTGCAGATTCTTTTGGCTGGAGGCTCCAGGGAGGCGGGAGGACGGTCGTGAAAACCATTCTCTTTATTTCTAGCAAAACAACACAAAGCAACGATACCAGAAATATATTTAATAAAATAAAATACAAGATACAGACACACAGCAAAAAATATATATTTCGACATCCGCCACGCCTCAAATCAAAGTCTGTTACGTCACTGGTTCAAAGCACTTCTACAGCAACACCTCCCTCATTTTCATGAAACAAAGATGATTTTTGCTGCGACAGCTGAATGTGAAACTTGTTTTTGATCTTTACATGCAAATCATTTAGCATCTGACGACACGATAGAATTAAATCCAGGGCAAAGGTTTTATTTATTGCAGCACAGCAGCAACTCAAAGTGCTGGACATTTGGCCGCCTGAGTGTACCTGGCAGGGCTGGGCTCCAGAAGAGGTTCCCCAGAGTCAGCTGGAGATTGGGCGCTGGTGCTGAGCAGGGTGTGTTCGTGCTGCGACAGATACTGCGCGGGTGTTTGTTTGGCCGCTCGGGCGCAGTGAAGCAGCTCTCTCTGCAGCAGCGGGAGGTTTGCCTGAACATGAAAACAGCAGAATCTCACAAACACGACACAGATCACGCTCTCGACCTCACGGTGAGGAACATTCAGAAAGCTCCGGGACTCTACAGCTCTGTCTAATAACTGCAGTTCAGGTCAGAACGCTGGTGCTTGCTTGGTGGAAGGGTGAGTCGGGTTCGAGTCCTGAGCTTGTCCCTTCTCTCTCTACCCACTTCATTCCCTCTCTCTCCTCTAATGTCCTTTTCAAAAACAAATACAACCTAACAATGTTTTTAAATATTATTAATAATAATCATGCGCTTTCATTTATTTATTCATTCCACATTCACACACTACTGCTGGTGCTGGGGCAGTCTGAGCGGTCACACACATCCAAACAGGGCAGTGGCTTGCCCAAGGCCTGCTGGGGATTGAACCGACGACCTTCTGGTTATAGGACGAACGACTTTACATCTCCGTCACAAAAGCAGCAATGTGTGGAGAGCCAGCGCTGTTCACTGCATTATGAAACACACTCATAGAAAAGCTGTTTTATGTTCTACCACAAGATGGCAGCAGAGGTCTGTGGGGATCACTCTTGCAGCTTGATACCGTCAATGAATTCCTGAAAGAACTAATGATTCAGGAAAAGGAAAGTTGATGGTGAGGTCGAGGACAGGTGCTCCTTTTAATTCAAATCCTTTTAATTTAAATCGAATTTGCTTAAGATGGGTTTTATCTAATGGAGAACTGGTTTAAGATGGTCTTTGCTGGTTTAAGACATTTTTAAAGGACTAATGACAAATGAAGGTTGAACGCTCCTGGTCTAGAGGAACCTCTCATGAGAACATTCTCAATCCCAAACTCTTCTGGTTCTTTTTCTGAGCTCTTCTGGTGATTAACAGCTTGATGCTGTTCTTCGCTGAGTGCTTTGCTTTGAATAAAGCTCTCTGCTAAATGTTCTGTAAATAATGAGAGGAATAAATCATATAACAAAACACATACACCCCCCCCCCTCAAATATGAAGAATATTCTCTTGGGGATTTCAGGAGGAGCTGGTTCCTCTCACATCATCAGTTACTGGGATCAATGCTCTTAATCAAGCCCAGTTTGGGAGGATTCTCAACAAACCGAATCGCTGGGCTCCACATTGTTTGCATTTTTCCAGATAACACTGCAGATGGAGGTCAGAAGGAGCAGCTCCTCGACAGACTCGCAGGAGCCACGAGAAAACAGAGGCAAACTGAAAACAGACCCGAAGCCCGAGGCGTCTGCTCAGCGTCTCGAGAAGCAGCTCCGGGTTTATCTCACGCAAAATGCTTTTAAACCCGTACGGCAATAAAACCTGCACGTGGAACGCTTTAGGAAAACCGCAGCAGTACTCCTGCACCTTGGATTGTGTGGAAATTCTACTTCCTGTCTGATCAGGTAAACAGCTGTTTTTGGGAAACCTTAACCTAAAATTTCCATGTTTTAAAGAAGAACAAAGTGCTCAGAGTGACAGCAACTGACAAAAAAGTGGAAGTCACAGAACTCCTAGAACAAAGAAAGAGAGAATGTAGATACAGAAAATATCTATATTATCTATATATCCAAGGAGCGCCCCCGGTTGGCAGGTCGAGAAACAACATGCAACATTACTGTAAAGGACAGAATATAGAATGTAACTCTCGTTGTGATGCGCTTTCAATGTTTGTTTGAAACAGATCCAACTGAGGTTCATGCAGTACCTTGAGGAATGGGATGACGAAGGGCCTCAGAGGAAAGTTGGTGGCCTCCTGGAGCCTGGAGTGGAACTCTTCAATGGTGACGGTGGAGTTCTGAGGAGGAAACCAACATTCTGTTTCTAAACATGGCAACCCAGTCCGGACAGAGTTCAGATGCTGGTTTAAGATTGGTTTGGCTGACCATGTGCTAGTTTGACACCAGCCTTTGCTGATAATGAGATGGTTTACATGGTTTTATCCTGTTTAAGACGTGTGTGTGTGTGGCCAGTGGTGAACTGGTTTTAACTGGATTAAGATGGGTTTTATCTCAGGAACAGCTGGTTTTAGATGGTTCAAGGGGGTCTAGTTCATAATGAGATCTGCTGAAAATAACCGGGTGCTAACTAGCTAAAGAGAGAACTAGCTGAATGATTTCAGGTGCTCAGAGTGTTTCAGAACATACCACAAGTGCGAGCACCAGGTTCCGGACGCTCTCTCCGATCTCGGGTGAGATATCGTTGCCAAACTGCTGCAGCGTGGTCAGAAAACGCTTGAGTTTGCTCAGTTGCCGAGCGCCACAGGTAGCTGGCAGCTGCTGATTGGCCAGTGAGGAGGAGGAGGAGGATGAGGGGCCGTTGCTATAGCGGTGGGGTGGAGATGGAACCGCGTTGAGCATGGGGGGGGAATGGTTGATTCCATTGGTCACTGAGGAACGAGAGAGTTAATGGGGTGAGTGGAATCGTTTAAGTAGATACTAAACGCAGCGGCTCTTGTTCATTAATGCTCTAAAGAAAAACAAGTGGAACTTTTCTCGATCAGGAAATGAAAGTAAATGAATAAACGGATGGAGATACGGTGTCTTTCTCACAGTGCATGATGGAGGCGCTGGCTCTGGAGTGTGTTTTAGTATCCGATGGGGATCCGGGCATGGCAGGAACCTTCTTCTCTGCACTGTCTGCAAAACACACACACACACACACACACACACACACACAACGATGAGCAGGAGAAATCACCCATTTACGTAATTCTACCCCCTCCTTAACCCAAACGACCACACTCAAACCCTTGTTAGCTCACACCAGATGTTTTCCTCCCTTGTTTAAGAGCCGTCTCGACAGCTGAAGTGCAAATGAAGCGCTTTGAGTCAGAGGATAGAAAAGCTGATCATTGAGCTGCTCACAAATGCAGATTCGGGCCATTTCACGCTCGCTAACCAGCCGCCACAAAAGCAGTCAGGGGCTAAATGCCCGTGAATGGACCACCAGGCCCCAGAAAAGTCGTAGATCAGAGGTGCTTTTGTGCTGAAAGAGGCGTGAGAGGAGCGCTCGGCTTCATTCGGAGTTTATCAGACGCTGGAGCAGAGAGGCGGATGGTAGACCCACACAGGCCGAGCTGTCAGAGGTCATGAAACGCTCTCTCGAGACGAGCGCAGGCCTGCAGAGGTGGATTGCTCTCGTGTTTATTCATGGGAAACTAATGCAGTGAATGTTTTCTAGGCTTTAAATGGCCCCTTCACTGAACAATGGGATTCGAGGAGCTTTTAATGAGATTGTTATAGAGATCCACGAACGACTGCTTTCCGTACGTGCAACGCCTTCCACCACCATTTAATGCTGCCCACCGCTCACAACACCCCGGAGAGTCAGAGCCTGGAGAACACTCACAGAGCGCTGAACATTTTTCTGTATTATAGAAAAAATTCAGTTACGTTTTGAAAACAAAATTTTCAGAGAATGTGTTTAATGTGAGAAAGTTTACCGGAAATTACAAGTGTGAAGCGTAGCGTTTCATGAGGAATACGGTGGAACTTCTACTGGAGTAACACTTAAATACAAGACAAATGTGGAAAATGAAGAAAGTTCAAATTGAAAGAATACATTGAATTTAACCTTTGAACCCAATGCTCACAAAACACTGAGAAGAGTCGGGAGAATAAAAATGAAGCTAAAGAAAGAATCTTCATGGATCAAAGTGGAAATTATGAGTTTAATGTAACATTATGAAAATAAATTAAACAATATGAAGAAATTAAGAGAATATAATCAAAATATTTCAAGAATAAAGTTGTGAAAAGACAGTTTAAAAGATTTTCTTATTAGATTAAAGATTTATAAGTGTATAAAGTATAGAATCGATACAATTCCATGAGAGGAAATCAGGGGAAATTATACGAGAGGAAATTATGGGAATACTAATTATAAGTCAGTGATAAAATTTTAATTTCAAGAATAAAGTTTCAGGAATGCAGTTGAAATGATCAGAATTAGGAAGATTCTGAAAACAAAAACACGATGGATTTTCATCAGTTATTTTCAAACTAGGAAAATAAGATACGTACGTCATTAGAATAAACTCACGTGTTTTTCACAACATTTGGGTTAGGGTTAGGGAAATAAATGAATGAAGTTGTAAAGTTACAAGTTAAAGTTAAGAAACAATGATATGCATGAAATAGAGTAGAGTAAAAAGTTATGAGCATAGGGTGAAAATAAATAAAGACGTATAAATGTACATTAAAACTGAAATCTATAGCAAAATGTTTTAAAATAAAATAATCTTACTAGAATTACATTGAAATAGCAGAAATGCCTTGAAATAACAATAAGGTACGGTGCTTTCCCTGCACATGTTACCATGCAAAAATAAAACAACACTGTTATATTTATACATTATTTTTTGCATAAATTAACATCAAACAAAACACTTCCTTTCAATTTACTTCTCTAAAGAAAAAAGATAAACTTAATAATATATTTTGGAAATCCCGCTCACGTCTGTTTGTCTTCAGCCACAAACAGAAAGCACGAGTCACAGGTGTGAACAGAGCACACCTGAGCCCGCTCGGGGTCCTTCCGGCTGCCCTTCACAATGCCTGACTGAAACGCAGTTCTCTCGCAAGAGCACCTGCTTCAGTCCTGGGCGGCAGGAAGTAGAAACAGGGAGACACAGGAAGCCCAGGAGCTTGGGTTTGAGCCAGACCACAGGGCATCCACCATCCCCATGAGCTAGCGTCTGTTAGCCGAGATTAGCATCATCAGACCCGCAGAGAAACTTTTCATTTGTCGTGATTATTTTCCCGGCTTCTGGTCATCTTTTTAATCGAAGACAGGTGATCTAAAAAATAAATAGATAAATCCTAATAATGAGAATAAAGTGGAAATTTGTTTCTAGACATTTATTGAAACTAAAGTCAAAACATAAAAAAACCTTATCTATTATTACGCTATTTGTGATCTGATATTAAATGTTGGAGTACACTTAAATGGAGAGGAAATTTTTACTGGTTTAATTTAAAAATGAGGATAAAAAACATTGGCGGGAGTTTAAAAAGTGCAGATTATTCGAGCTGAGGCCATCAGGATAACCAAACTCCTCTTAAAAAGCTCTTTACACCCCCCCCCCCCAAACCCCCAGAGGCACAAAGAGCTGATTTAAGAGCTGAGCTGTCATTGTTTAAAGTGATTTATGAATCTCTATGAGCTTGAATGAGGCCAGAGCGAGCGTTCAGAAAGCTCCACGAGACAAAAGAGAGAAAGAGAGAGAGCCCCATTAAATGCATCAGCAAAACAAATCGCTGAATGCAGGAACACAAAAGGGTTAACCCAACGAATCGCTCGCAGAGAGAGAGACGGGCGAATGAATATATACATTTGTCTCCACCCCCCACCCCCCCTCTCTTCTGTTCCTCAGCCATATGGAGCTGATGGGGGTCAGAAGAACAGCTGCAGCCTCCAACAGTCACCTGTGTCTAAAGCCTGTGCCGCACACAGAAACACATTTGGACAATTAAACTGAAACATGGTTCAATGAGGTTTCAAGCTTTCCTGATCGACCCGAGCAGTAACCAAACCGTTTGTTTCATCCTCCAAACCAGCTGATGCTGTACGGGGCATACAGGACGCCATATTATTAAAGAGCTTCAGAATGACACAGATTCATGTCAAAAACAACATTAAAATTTTTTTTTTAAATAAACCATTAACAAATCAAATACATTTTAATGATACTACACTCATTAACACATTATTAGATATAATAAATATTATCAATATCTTGAAATATGTGTTTTTGGAGTCACTTGAGCTTTGAAAGATGGGAGAGAAAGCATGAGTTTGACAGGTGGAAGGAAAGAGAGAGAGAGAGAGTCAGAAAACGATGTTCAAGAGAGCTAACGATAGAAACAAAAAACAGAAGAAAAAAAACAAAAGCTGCACCTGGTGCCCGCCCCACAAACATCTGCTCTCTCTCTCTCTCTCTCTCTCTCTCTCTCTCTCTCGGCACGTGCTGTAAACTACGGCGGAAGTAACACACTTATCAATTAAAAGAGTCGGGACTCGACCCTGAGGCTCTTTATCCTCGTGTTCTTCTCTCGCCTTGATGCAGAGCTCCGCAGAACGATTTTTGACCCTCTGGACCCTACAGCTCTCTCTGATAGAACACTTAGCTGCCCGTATAAACGAGAAACTGGAAATGTAATGCACCACAGCTTGAGAAATTAATACCTGCTGCAGTTATTCTATTCCAAAGGTATTTACTACTTTCTTGGATCATTTATTGTAATTATTTGCTAAACGTTTTCAAGCACAGCAATCCTTGCTATTCTTCCTCATAGAGTTCAGTTTAGTTTAGTACATTTTGACTATGTTCAGTTCAGAAGAGTTCCACTCAGTACTTTTTCAGTACTGATCAGAACAGCTCAGTACCTTTGGTAGAGCACATTATGGTTTGCTTGAGAAAAGTTCACTTCAGTACAAGTCGTTTCAGTACAGGCGAAGTTTAGTTTAAGAGGGAAAGAAACGGTTTAGATCAGAACCAATCAGTACAGTTCAGTATGTTTTGGCTGCGTAAAGTTTGGCTCAGTAAAGTTCAGTTGAGTTCAGTTTTGTTCAATACATTTCAGTTCTGTTCCATTCAGTAAAGTTCAGTTCGGGTTCAGTACAGACAAGCTCAGTTTAGAACAATTCAGTAAGTTTTAGTTCAGTTCAGTAAGTTTCGGATGAGTTCAGTTCAAAAAAATTCAGTCCAGCTTAGTATTTTGTGGTTCTGTACAGTTCAGCACCTTACAGTTGTGTTCCATTCAGTACTGTTCAGTATGTTTGGGTTCAGTTCAGTACAGTACATTGAGGACGATAGAAAGATTTGGTTGTGATCACATTAACTGAATTATTCCCAGCTCTTTATAAACATATTCACAGAAACCAAATCAGTTTCCTCAGAGGATGCTTACGTCATCATGTGCAGTTTATAATATTTCATCATTATTTATTACTTATCATCCATTTATCAAAACCCCGACCTAAACTAAACCAAACACCACGGCAAACACACGACGGGGAAACTGTACATGATTCATCAACGCTTCAGTTACGTCTCCCTCTCTGAAGAGCTTTGGGTGAAGGAAACGGTTATTGACGAGTTGATCAGAGAATAACGGAGAGCTCCGCCTCATCAGAAGCATCTGCTCCTGAAACACTGGCCTTCTGACCTCTGAGAACGATTCTGATTGGTTTGGGGACTCTTCGGAGCTTAACACTGAGATGCAGCGGTTGTGTAGACATGTGTAGGCCAGCAGAGACGCGGAGACACGTGGAGAGAGTGCTGTCAGCATGACGGTGTGCAGTCTCCATCTCTGCTGTGTGTCTGTCAGGACCTGGAGGAGGACTGTGTCCCGCAGACAAACAGCAGATCTACAAGAGCTGCACAAACACCGCCGTGTCAAATGTTGTCAGTAGATAAGAGTTCACAACTACAGAAGTTACAACCCTCCTTTAGAATCAGAAGAAAAAAACCATCTACATGTTCTCAGCCATCCTCTGAATCAATTACCTGTGATTTTTAAAAGTAGAAACAACAGATTCTTTTGGTTTTCCACACAGGACATCTCTAGGAAGCATTTCTCCTAGTAGACCTATTACTTAAAAACACAACTAAAGTAATAAACACTTTTATGTAAAAACTAAGAAACATCAACACAAGTGGAACACAAATAAATCTAAAAAGCTCAATTTAAAACCTGAATCACTTCATACGTGTGAACAAACCCAACTGAACCATTTGCTGACCCTCGTGAATAGTTTCATGTGTTAAAAACACGTCCGTTTAACAATCTTCACGATACTCTGAGTGATGTTACTGTAAATAAAGGAATAAATGACCTTCCAGAGATTACTTCAGAAGCGAATAAACGAAAGGTTTCCAGTGTAAAGAGCAAGGGATCCAGGGAGCTGCAGTGCAGGGGCTGCTGAAAAGAAGATGATTTCACATTGTGTAGAAAGAGGATTTTGAAGCAATTAATGTAGATTTAAAGGAATAAAAACACAAGAGGAGAATGTGGTTCCGACAGATATAAAAAAAAAACATCCTCACTAACCACTGAGTTTTTACAGAGCAGCCATTGATTAACAGATCTGCAGTTTGCAATAGAAAACAAGGTTTTCACCTTCAGAATTATCTTCCTGGAAACTCAATGCAAACTGAAATGGTTTAAACGGCAATAACTAGAAAGGCATTCAGGATAAAGTATGCAAACCATCATTCTGAATAACAGCTCCCTGTCGTAGCGTTCCTATCTTCTAGATGATGGAAGAAAGTTTTCAAGCCAAAGATGGAAGCTAAAGAACCTGAAATATCCTCCAAAATATTATTTCCAAGCTTTATTTCCAAACCCATGTCCTTCACAAACCATGCACTCTACCGTTAAACATCTACATCCACAAAAAAACCCTGAAGAGCTGCTTTCTATAAAGAATTCTATGAGAAATCTCCCAGTTCACAACCGTTTCTGATCATCTGAACTCATTCAGACTCGTTCAGGTCACTCACAAATGTGGAGAAATGTTGAGTCTAACAAACAACTCTCAAAACTCTCGATTTTGTTCAGATTAAAAGATCTTCCAGGAAATATCTGCAACGCATCTCAAGATCCTACAAACACTTGTCTTCAGAATCACTTCAGTTCTTCTCAATATAACCTCCAGAGAATGTTTTACTCTCAAACACTCCATATGGTTCCCCGTAAAGCTTTGAGTACAACCGGAAACTAAAGCTCCTGAATCACTTCAGATCTGGCTCTCAGGGATGGTGCAGTGGTTTTATTTAAAGACAAAACAAACTCTCCTGAGAACCAACCCGAAAACAAAGAGGCAGCACAAACCTCACAATCCTTTAAATCAACTGAAATGGAGGAAAACCTCAAGAGCAGCACATCGAATCTCTTCCAGATCATAACTCCAGGGTTGCAGTAAACAATGCGCCGTTATCTCCAACAGCTCCCGACAGCACCGAGGAAACCAGCCCTACCCTCCACCTCCTCAGCCCGGAACGACAAACAGTTTTTGGAGGTGAAACCTTAATAACTCTGGTCCCTCACCTCCAGCGTGTGAAGCTGCTGCTCCTCTCGTTCTCTGAGTCCAAACTGTGGAGATCACTGAGCTGGAGCTGCTCCACGCTTCATCTGCGAGGCATGAGTGTGTGAAGCTCTCTCACATCTGAGCCTTCCCTCCGCCAGCAGGCACAGATGGACTCCAGATGGACTGCTCCCTCGCTGGCCCCCCTGCCTCCTTCTCTTTCTCTGTTTACCTCTCTCTCTCTCTCTCTCTCTCTCTCTCTCTCTCTCTCTAGCCATGTCCCAGTTGGAAGGCCGTGCCCTGAGCAGGCTGCATTCGAAGGCTCCTCGCATAAACATTGTTCCTTCGTCTCTCAGGAAATGAAGAGTCTGATGGAAGCCTGGCTGCATTTTAAGAATTATTAACCTTCACTTTTAAGTGTTTCACTTAGATCTCGAATAAAAAGTTTCTTTTGACGGTGCGTAGATATTGAGGTTCATGTGAGGTTGCATGTCTGAGCCAAACAGTAACCTTCTTAAGTGAATACGGCGCTGTACAAATGACTATGTTTTTTTAGATGTATATGTTGTAACAGTAGATGCTATGAGATTACGTCACAGGTCACATGATCCTTGTTTTGATTTGTGAGAGGCTCAGTCTCTCGATGTCTCCCATCTCACCTCTCTCTGTTTTTCCTCAAAGAGGTTTTAAAAACCCTGAAAGTTATGTTCCTGTAGGTGAAAGTGTAGGGTGAGGACAGGAGCAATTTTATAAGTTAAATTAGTTATGAGCCACACAACTAACTAATAAAAAGTTGAACCACATGACGCACACCAACAATCTGTGCATCGTTTGTTCTTTGATTATCAATTTTCATTTTTAAATCAAAAATAAAAAGGGTTGAACTTTGAATGTTCGAATCTGTCCCAGAAAGTGAAAATCACGAGCTTGTGTTGCTTTTTCTTTCTCATAACCCTTTCCTTCAGTTGCCACTACTCTGCGTGTGAGCAGAACACCATCTAGAGTTTAGCTATAACGTCATGTTGCTCATCTTCAGTTTCTTCACGATCATCTCATAGCTTCTTTTAAATAGCTCCATTTAAATAAATTCCATATCTGTGTACAAAGTTCAAAAGAGATTTAAAACTGTGAGAACCCAGAGTTATCTAATCACTAGTGCAAGGAAATCGACAGTGAGGAACGAAACACTACAGCTAGTTTATCCCTCTCTAGTGATGACATCATCTCTTAGACTCCGCCCACTCTTGATGTTGACAAAAGGCAACACACTGTACAAGATTTTTGGAGTTTGGAATTCTCCGGTGCCCACAGTTGTGCCTGTAATGACTGTGTGCAAAGATCTGCAGCTTCTGGTTAAGAGTTCCACCTTCTCAGAGCAAATTAAAGTTTGGTTGCATTCCTCCGCGAGCTCAAGAATCTACTGCAGACCTTTCTCCACCAGCTTCCCAGAGCACTTCCTGGCTCCGGGCCACTGCTCCGCTGCTCTGTTCTCCGCATGAGCCTCATTATCATAACTGATGCCTTGGCGCTCGGAGGATAAACAAAGTGAACGCCAGCTGAATGGATGGAGGACGAGCTGGGTGTGTGTTACCCATAAACACCCGAAACACCCCCAAAAAACTGTTACTCCCCGAATATCTCCAGAAGCAGCTCTCTTACGCCGCGCCGAAGACTCGAGAAAACCACTTCCAGCTGTTTCTGACAAATCTGGCCAATCAAAAAGTGACACAGAAAAGTACGAGCACAAAGTTTATGTAAAATTGTGTTAATTATGTACTTTCTGAATAAATGAGGATGATAAAGATTATGCCTCTGAGGTAGAAGGTCTGGTTTGAGGCTGGAGTCATATTTGATTGATATTAAAGCAGTATTCTATATCTCTATATTGACACCATATTTTTGATGCACTCCAGAGTTCACCACATCCCTGGACTGATATTGGACAGTGAAACTGAAACCGAGCAGGAGGGTATCCCATCTACAGTAATCTTTTTCTTAACTGAATAAATGCATTCAATTATGCTCTGCAAACACATTTGGCCCTTGCCTGCAGTGCATTATGGTCTAGGAAAAGTTGAGTCGGATGAAAACAGCTGTGAGAATCAAATCTTTGTTTTTCTACATTTTGAGAAAAAAAGCTCCAAACCTCTTTCGTTCAGATTTCAAAAGATCAACCAAACCCTAACTCTAAACCGTGCTCATGGACCAACCAATCGAATTTTGAAATCAGGTGCTCGCAAAATAAAAGTCTGGGGTCGGGGGGAGCATCAATGCATGGACCCTTCGATGTGCAATCAGAGGCTCATGGGAGCACTGTAACGGTCCATGCTCCTTTCAGATGCGCCTCCGAGGGGAAAACCCTGCTCCCGACTCCCCTCCAGCTGTTCAGAAGAGCATTGAGATGCAGATGAGGGCCTAACACTCATTAACTACCGCCGGCTTTCAAACAGGGCCGGCCACTAGGCTCCAGCGGCTGCAGAAATAAATGCCACTCTATATCTCTGCTTATACCTGGTTAGGGTCACAGGGCCCTGCTGGGGCTCCTGCTGGGCAGGTGAGCAGCTCCTCACAGGACCACATTCGCTCATGAGCATTGTCCAGATTACTCTTCGGATTCATTAAGTAAAAATAACGTTACTTTGCTCGCGTCAGCACACAGTTAAAGGAGCAACCCAGAGTGTGCTCCACGTCTACCATCTGCAAGACGTGTCCTCCATCTGTGGAGGAAACACAGCAGGGCCACAGATGTGCAGACCGAGCGCCTGAGCTCCACACTCGTCCAGAGCCAGATCTCTTTCCAAGCACTTCTCGAGGGCCGTCAGAGTGTGTTTGTAGTGGCATTCCTGCTCGCCTCTCGGCTCCAGTGAGTCTGGCCTCGCCGCACGCCTGGGAGCCATTAGTTTAAGTAAGGCCTGACTCTCTCTCTCTCTCTCTGACACTCAGTCACTGTTTGTATCTATGTGTGGAAAGCTGTGCAGAACAGAAGTGTGTTTCTGTGGGTTTACTTTGCAGCCACCAAACTGTCCCAGACTTCAATCTGGCCGAACCCTTTTCAGCGAGATCTGGGAATGTTGTGGAAAAACTGGAGATGCAGTAATTGCAGAATGTACAATAAATAACTTTTCAGATGCACCGTTTTTGCATTTATTTCTATTATATTGATCCTTTCATCCCGCAGCAGAACACACGGATCACATGTGCACACATGGCTGGCACAAACACGCGTGTGCACCAGTCTGCACAAGCAATTTATGAGAGAACGGTCACACTCTCCAGGACACATTAGCCTAGATTTTCCACTTTAGGAGCCAAGGAAAGTAATGAACCTCCCCCTGCCCCCCCTCTCTACTGGTTACACGTATAACAACAAACTTACAGCGGATCAGAACCCCAGGGAGTATTTCTGAGTGTTGATTATATTGAAAAACTATTTTCAAATCATGTTTTCAACAATGGGGCTAGTGCTGAGAACCTGACAAACTCTGGATTATTGTTTAATCGTTAAAAATCTACATATTGTCCCCGTGGTGTAGTGGACAGTGCGTCAGACATGTCAAGACGGTTGCATAAAGCAATTGTAAAAATCTACATATTAGAATAAAATGAAATGTTTGTGAAATTTTGTTGATTATTTCGCTGCTGAGACGCTCTTGTGATAAAAGGTTGTGTGGGTGAGATTTTGAACAGTGTCTTTCTCATTCTGTGAGGCTCACACTCTGCTGGACACTCACCACAGTTTAAGGCCTTTTAAAAATGCACGACACATGCAACATTTACTGCATTTTGTAATGTGTGCTCTGCAATCGGGAAAATCCCCAGGAGGAGTCTCCAGCCGGGCTCAGGAGAGCTGATGTGAGCGACACGTGTGCAGAGAGACAGAAACACACACCGCTCCATTCCACAGAGGTCACGTCCCAAACCAGAAGCTCCACGGTAAACAACCACACGCACTAAATTTAACACGCTGAAACATTCCCTGACATAATGACGCGTGTTCGGAACTTCATGCTTTAAATTAAAGGGAACGCTCACACGGTGCATCCACAGAGTCTGGACAATGAAACTGAAACACAAATCTAGAAACTAACACCAATAGAGTCTGTTTGAACACTTTTAACTTTATCTATTAATTTCTTGAGTGTTAAGTAAATAAATAGCAAAACGAGCAACACTAACTCGGAGTTAAATTGTGAAAAGATAAAAAGAAAATAAGACCGTTGTGGAGACGACAATCAAAATCTTTTTCGTTAAAATAGCAAACTAAAAGTTTAATTGGCTTAGCAACGTTTAAAAACTTTATTGTAACACTTGGATCAAGCATCTGATCATTTACTACAGAGTTAATTCAACACTACTGGTGTCAAAGGTGTGGACCTGTTTAAACACTGACCCAGTGTTAAATGCACCACTGTGTGAGCTGATAAAAACCGCATTTTAATACAGACTGGGGGAGGGTGCACTAATGTAACTCACTTAGTGTAATATTTAACACTGGGTCGGTGTATTTACGGATCCATAACATTGACACCAGTAGTGTTGATTTAACACTGGGCATGTTGCTGTACGTGCAGGAGTGTTCAAACGAATGATGTCTGTGAATGTATTCAGAATATTTAGAGACTTAACAGTAATGTCAGGCTTAAAGAGGAATATTTTACCCGGCAGTCGCTGGGAAAAGCGCACTGTATTTTCAGATGTAATCTAATCCCATCTGAGCCCTGCCACCGGAATAAAAAGCTTCCGGAAACTGAGCAGAGCCGTGGAGAAGATCATACAGCTGTAATGAAGAGCATTTCTGCACACAGACGAAACAAAGGGCTCACTGTTGGCCTTGTACGAGCGCAGGGGATTCCAGCCAGAGGGACATTTCACACGAGATGAGAGAAGGTTTGGATGTTCGCTCTGGATATACTGTATGAAGGATTGGGCACAATTGAATGAATTCATTTAAAAGAATTTTTGGTGGAGTGAGCCAAAGCATTCCAGAGCCGGTGGAGATGTGGTGAGCAGTGCCTTTGACGAGCCGGAACAGATCCAGGCTTGCACACATGATATCCCCTTTCCACTCTTATCTGCACGACTATAATTAAGCCTTAGTTTCCAACATGAAAATCCCCACAGGTCTCTCTGTGTCTCTCCAGGTGTTCCCTCTGTACACACTCCTGCTGAAGCACCTGCAAACACAGGTGTGAGAGAGTGTGTGCGCGCGTGTGTGTGTGTTTGTGCCAAAAACACAGCTGCTCTCGGCGCCTCGAGGCCAGAAACGAATCGAGATACGAATAAACACAGATGTGCAGAAAAGAGTTCATATATATAGAGAAACTACAAAAGTAGCAAAAACTAAGCCTTTGATTTAGTGAAGTGTGCACAAAAGATTATTTAAGAGTTGATTTAATAAACTAATTTAATTATTAAACTTTATTTAATCAAGCATATTAAATTTAAGATACTGGTAAGAAAAGGTCTCCCCTGTACAAAAAGCACTAAGCCACAACCTGATTCGGGATAAAGCCGTGTCAAAAAGCAGAGACTCGAGATCACACAGGTGCATCAAACCTTCACATACAACGAGAACCACATCGTTTAAAGATAAACAAACAAAGGAACCAATTTCTACTGTTCTAAACAGACGCGCCATCAGAGAAAGCAGCTTTTAACAGAGAAAATATTTCCCAATCAGAAGATCCCACCGTTGGAAGAACAAAGCAGGGGAAGTTTTGGAGGGTTAGGGAATCCCTTTATGGAGGGAAGGTGCTTTGGTGGGGGCTGAAAAGTGTGTGTGGGAGGGGGCATCACCTGCTCTGAGCTTTCTGCTTCTTTATTCATGTGCGGGAGCTCACAGAGAGACAAAGCCTCCAGTCAGTGAGGAGGAGTGCTCAAGAGCTCATGAAAGAGGCTCATCAGGCTGCTCCAAACACTTAAAGACCCCCGGCGTCACCCACACGCCCCTCGAGAACGAGCCCTCCACCCGAATCTCTCGAGAGTTCAGGATTATTTTCTTGAACTTTCTTTCATCCCAGATTCATGAAAGTCCCCCCGCCCCCCGAGACAGCGCAGCATAGATAAAGTTCTGGAGAAACACCAAGGGATTGCAAACACACTCAGAATCTAAAGACTGCATTAGAAACTCGGGGAACTGCTGCAAATAGATTTCCTCTCGTTGCAGATGGGGAATCCAGCTGTTTGTAGCTATGAAACAAAATCCAAATAAAACTAGGGGCTAAACATCTCATCACTTCTGACTGTGAGAACCCTCCAGAGCGATGACACGGAGATCTGATGTCGGCGAGTGCTGGTCTGTGTGTGTTCTGCTGTGTTTCCCATGCTTCAGGCCACATCTACGACTGCATTAAACAGGAAGCGTGTGTCAGGTTTCAATGATCCATTATATTCTCCAGTAAAATCTGCCTGAATGACTGAATGAGGAGCTTTATTTGTCTGTCTCTATCCTTGGGCAGCTTCCTTTGAAAGGCATCTTTTAAAATGGAACAGAAATTATTGATTGATTTTCTTGATAGTGTAGATTTTTTTAGATGCTCAATTTTGATACTAGTCCAAAGTGGTTTTCTTCAACTGTTTCCGTTTCATTTCCAATGGTAAACGCAGCAGTGTTTCAATTTCTCCGTCAAAAACTTGCTATTCTTTTCAGTAGTAACACGTTTCTCAGATATAACTCTGACAGTGATAATCCATGTCTCCAGCAGCAAACACCGAGAGTTGAGTGTGTGTCACACTGAGCGGCTGCTGGTGGGAGCGGCACTGGCAGCGGAGCCGGAGCATCTGGATCAAATCTGCTCCAGTCTGTCCTCACAGCAGAGGCAGACGAGAAACATCTGGCGGAGCTGATGTCAATTACAGATAATCCACCCAACACACACAGGCACCAGTGGAAACACACTCGCTCACAGCACATCAGCAGAGGGGTCAGTGATAAACGGCTTGGAGAAGAGCTGGAGTGAACCACGCAACCAAGATTTCGAAATGTTCTCTCCTCCAGCACCGAGGGAGAGCTCCGTGCTTCAAAGGCACGCCGTAAAAGAGTAAAACGAACTGGAAGACACTTCTTACACTGGATATTTTTCTCTCTTTTGAGCACTTGTAAACAACTGAATTTGGACGTATAACTCGTACGGAAAGAGGATTAAATGTTATCATCATAACAGATCTTTAATCCCACTAGAACTTTATCCCAATGCAGTTCTGGTTGAATTAAATGTAAGAACAGTTCTTTCATTATCTCTAATGTAAGGCTATTATCTGCTGTATCCACATCCACTGTTGTGCCTAAAATAACCAAATAAGTCCAAAACATGGTTCTATTGCTCTTAGTTCAGCTTCTTCAACTTAGCATTTATAGAAAATTAAAATCACTTATTAATATATTTTATATAAAAAGCCCTTTTTTGCAGATAAATGTAAAGGTTTTGCATCTGAACTCTCAACCTCTCAGTGAACAGAAGGTTCTTGTGAAATAAAACTACGCCCTCCAGTGGAGAATACCAGTGACACACCATCACAAAAACATTCAATCCAGCAAAAACATGTTTCAGTCCACAAAAGTCTTAGTAAAAGCACAATAATTTTGTAAAATAATTTCAATAAGAATAAAAAAGGCTGGAGCTATATTAGCTAGTAATGCTATCACTGTTTGAAACCAACAGCTAAACAATTGAAGTAAGTGCAGCTCTCAAAACCTAGAGGGACAAACCCAAACTGAATATTGATAAAAAAAAAAAAACGGTGTTTCAGTTAGGGTTAGGGTAACCACATCACCTGAAAGACAATCAGTTTTCATCGAACAGAACTGTATTACGAGAAGATTGCTTCATCTTATGTTTGCATGGCTCTAGCAGAGCATTATGGGTTATTCTTCAGCCAGAAAAACGGGGCACGGGGAGAAACAATGGCTTGTGTTTTTCTACACATGACCCCGGACTCCAGATGGTGTTAAACTTTGCTGAAAGGATTAAAGCCAAATCCTCCATTGAGACACAAGAGAGGGTCCACCGCAGACCCCTCAAACAGATTACTAGACCTGGGCTTACCCTGCTGCTGCACACACAGCTTGGAGAAACACAGGCATGCTGCTGATGTGGAAACACACAACGGGAGAAGATACTGTAATACTCGAGCATCTGGTGCTTTTTCAGTGAGATCTTTTTCAGAGCACAAACTTGGAAATTACAGAAATAATGTAATATGCATCACGTGAAAGTCTTTTATGCATTCATTTATTTACTCAATAGATGTTATCCTAGAAATCTTTTAAAGAAACAATATTCACTGTTAGGCTATGAATAGATTATTAATTTCAGCCCCAAATATGATGGAATATGTTTCCATGACCCAGTTAATATACTGTATATTGAGTAGAAAACTTCAAAAGTGCTTTATTCTACTGATGCGTTATCAAGTCTTCTTCTTCTTCTTCTTTTACTTTCGGCTGTTCCCAGTTTAGGGGTCGCCACAGCGAATCATCCTTTTTCGATTTGGTGACTCGCATATTTGGTTTTTGGCATATTTTACGCCGGATGGCCTTCCTGACGCAACCCTCTCTATTTATCCAGGCTTGGGACCGGCACAGAAGTCACTGGCTTGCAACCCCTGTGGCTAGATTTGATGCGTTATCAAGTATGGGGTAAAAATGGGCCAAATTACAACAATTTCAAATTATTTTGCAAACAAATTCAATCTGTTCTGCAAACATTGAATGCTTTAATAACTTAAGAACAAAAACATACATGGTTTATAAACATGTCTGTACAGGTTATTCTATTTTTTTAACATAAACTAATACAAAAGCGATTACACTCACCATATGCGGACTCTTGTCCAAAGAATGACAACATTTCAACATAAATAGTGATGCTGATCTATGATCATTTTTCTGAAAAATGCACTGGGTTCCAGAACAGCAGATGGAGCTGAGGGTCAGAGAAATGCCGCTCAGTCCTCAGCTGAGATAAACAGTCTGTGTGCAGAGTTTCTTCAGTCATTTTCACTCACATTATTATTGCATATGTAAACGAGGCCCAGATAAGTTTTCTTGAAAATCAAGCTACATTTAACCACAATCGTGGTGTAATACAAAAGCAATCAATAGCAATTGTTGTTCTTAATCAATATTATTTAATCATCAGCGATGCATTTGTCAGAAAATCATCCTAGACATTTAAGTTATACGTTCTATAGGCTAAGTAGCAGTTTTGTTCAAATAAATGCTGCTGTTGTGACGCCATAGCCTTAATCTCTATCCACCTTCTGAAGAAACTCAAGCAAAAATAGAACAGTTTCCAGATAACAGGATGCATTTATGGAACTCACATTAAGAATCAAATGTACAAACAAGAAACACATCAACAGATTGAAACACATATTTGAAGTTAAGCTATAATTAATTTGTACAGAAATATTTTTCGATTACAACCCCATCGACACGGAATCGATGACGCGCATGCGCACTGGAGCCGTTAACCTCAGCACAGGATCAATACCACTACGAAACCACGAATTGACAAAATCGCCTTACGATAGAAATGTAAATATATACCGTTTACCTTAGAAACCTTCCCACGGTCCCGTACACGCGTGAAACACACATAGAAGAGCATTAAAGCACCTACTGTGAAAGCTCCCCTGGATCCCGACCATCTTCTCGTGTGCTTCGACGGCGTTTCCTGTAGTTTCTCCACGAACCGAGTCGATGGTTTACGGATAAACAGACGACTCTGGGTCTCGAAAGCTGTTCATTTGTGGAGGAGGTGCGAGCACATGATAATCCTCGTCATCTCAGACAGAGACTGATGCTGTGCTACACACTCGGCTAACAGATGGAAGGCTGTCTCCTACAATCAAACATGCCTCAAGATTACATCACATCATCCATCTCTAGAAATAGCCATCCACAGGAGCAGAGGACAACACTAAACACACACACCGTTCTTCTTTCTTTGCTTTCACTGGAATAATCATCATTGTGTTGAACTGTCACAACTGAGAAAAACAAATCAACAATAAAACTTTACAGCGCATGCTGCAAATACAAACATATTACAAAGCACCACAACAAAAGCAAACAGCTGACAGAAATATTCTACAATTAATGCATAACAGATTGGAAACATCAGATTTTCTGTGACATCAAAGTCAAATGATCATCAATTATCTGATCATCAGATTGATGAAAATCCCACCGATCCAGTAGTGCCAGTTTTCTGCTGTTTAGTCGTGTTATGACGTTAGATTTTCAGATGTATACTTTACACATGGATTGATTTTCCAGAATTATCTGAACTTAGTGTTACCCTGAGTTCAGATAATACAAATCTCCTCTCGGCACTTTTATTTATACAATGGCAAATCTTCATTCATTGCTGATAAACACATTCAAGTGGCTCTGGGTTTGCATTCTAGATCATGTGTCCCAGAACCCAAAGAAACCCAGATGGTGATGGAGATCAGTTGAGGAATCCCAGAGTGCAGATGGAGCCGTAGTAGAACCCAGAAGAGACACAATAGTATGCGGAGAACCAAGAGAACTAGGAGCGGTCATGTTGAGAAACGTAGATCTGACAATTCTGGTACTTGGGGAGCTGCAGTGGAAGAGTTATCTGATTGGGTGGTTGCTTGTCTAGAGGTGTCACGATTGCTGGCTGTGTCTCTTCTGCGGACACTGGTTCCCCATCAGTTTCAGCACAATAAGAGAGTTTTTTTTTTGTAAAGAAAATGTTTCCAGCTGGATTACAGATTACATTTATCGAAGTTTATTTGAGACATATCATTCACGATACATTGCTAACACTCAACTTTTAAATTCAAAACATAAAATCAATGCTTTTTATTTGAATTGAGGCTCTTGTTCCTTCCTTGCTGAACATCTTTCAAATGCACCAGTGTTTTTCATATTTTGTCTCTTCCGTAGTAAACACCTTTCATGCTTTAAGTTAAATTCCTTTCCAAATAAGACGTGTGTGGTTTTTTTTCGTATTTCAATGAAATATTTTCACAAGCTGTGGTCCACCTTTTCATTTTTAAAAAATAGTGAACATTTTAGAAATTGACTGGAAAGATCAAGTCTTAATTGGTATAGAGCAGCGTATGATGAGGCCAGAGATGGTGTTGCCCCCTTCTGGTGGATCAGCATTTTGTATGTGTAGAAGAAGAATCGTTGAGAAGCAGAGAAAGAACCCCTATGAGCACTTCTAGATTCTGAAAAATAATTTATTCCAAGACCTCGTTTGTTTTCACAACAGAACGAAAACCCAAAATCCAACTCAAAAACCAGCTCAGCAGGGGTTCCAGCAGCATTATCTCCTTGAGATGTTGTGGGAGCAGCTGGGGGAGGGTGCTACAGAGGAATTCTTTGGCAGATCTTGAGGAAATCATCTGCTGAAAGATCATGTGATCACCAACTGGAATATGCTGCAACTGACGCCAATTCCTGATGAAGGGAGAGTTGGAGGAAAACAGATAAATTCAGCTCCGAAACCGTCTCCAGACTCACACACAGCACATCTCTCCATCACTAACAAGGTCTGGACACAGACACATCTCAGCCAGATTCAGCTCAAATGTGCTCAAACGTCTGGGGGTTCTTGAGCTGGTCGTATGCTCTATAACGTCGAGTCTGTTTCTATCTGCGGGGCATTGTGATGATAATTAGCAACGGGCGATTGAAGCCGAGAGCTTTTCATCATCACAGACTGAAACGAGCTGTTCTGAATGACAGGAGCGAGCCGACGGCACGCGTCTGTGCGTCTCTGCTCTATTTACAGCAGCACCTCCTGTTCTCCTGCTGTCCTGTCTGTGTGTCAACCTGCTGTTCTCCTCAGGTCCCAGCAAAAGGCCGGGGTCACAGGGGTCAGCAGACAGACGCCCGGTTTACCCTCCGGGGTAAAGACTCACACCCAGGTTTGTTTCTGTATCTTTTTAAGGACGTAGTTTGGTTGCCACTCAGATGCCAGCCCCGAACACGGCTGTGCCTCCGTTCACCACAAGAACGAGGTTAAGCCCAGGGATGAGCTGAACGAGGTTTAATTAACCCCATGTAAACTTCCTTTCAAGAGATATGCTTTTGTGGTAAATGGTAGGCACAGAGGAGTCGAACAATTCAGTTGAACCTGCATCATTGTAGTGAAGAGCTTCAATCTGAAGATTTGAATGAGGAAACCATACACTCGTCATTTGCAGGACTTGGTTTTTTAAGAAGGCTCAGCTGATTGAAATGCTTTACTCTGTACTTTTCTTTTTAAAATATTCAGGATTAGACCCAGACTGGGTTCACGCTCACACAGATATCAAAGCACACCAGCTAACAAAAAAGTGATTATTAATGAATTACTTCAGCATATACAGGAGACATGGAGAACTAGGAAATGAGGAGATAGACAACACAGGAGAAACATAAGACGAGAAGATCTATAGGAGATCCAGGAGATAAAGAGATACAGAAGAACAAGAAGAATGCAAAACCAGTTTAGATTGTTAAATTAACTTGACGCATGTCTTTGGGATTGTGGGGGAAAAACTCCTTACAGGAAGGTCTCCGGAAAGCCACGAACCGACAAATTCTAACTGGAAGGCAACAGTGCTACCCACTGCACCACCATTCCGGCCTCTTGTGAAGACCACTAAATCAAATTTTTAAACTGTTGAACCAAATAGAACTGTGAAATAATATGCAAAGGATCATATCTGATTTTATTAATAATTTGTATAACATTTCTGCTGAATACTTTACACATAGCACTTCAGCTTTTTCTATTTAATTTTGCAACCAATCAAGAGAATATTTGTTTTTTCACATGGAAACTAAATGGAAAACATAAATCCATCCTCAAATTGCATCAATAATTGCACATACAAAAATACAAACTGTGATTTAAATTTTGCTACACTAAAGCTTCCGTACCGGGGAAGAGTCTGAGTTATTCGACAGTTTAACAATCTCCAGTCTCCATCTACAGGCAAATCTCTGCTACTGCAACATTTGCTAGAATCAGTGTTTGCTTCTTGCTAAATAAAAGGCTTTTTCTAGCATCAACACATTGTCATCAAAGAAAAGAGAACAATAATCTGCGTGAATTAGATGATGCTTTCTCAGTCCCATCTGATCATTATTAGCATCTCCACCATCTGCAGGACACAGCAACAGATCTGTTTCTGGATGAAACTCATCCCTTCTCAGCATATTTCTTTGAGATTTGAGGGCCAACTCAGTTATCTGAAAAAGTTGGCACAGCTTTGGACTTTACTCCACCTCTTTAACGCGTATCTGCTTTAGAAGAACATTCAAACCATGACACTTCAACAGAAGTCCCACTAAGACACGGTTTTCGACGAGTAATGGTGAGAAAATAATATTATTTATTTAATATTCATTTGTGATCTAAGTGAGGCTGTTTCCTCTCATTCCGAGGTTCATTTGTGTTTGTGTGGGTCACTGCAGACACTGTTTGCTGAGGAAACATTGCAGCTAAAGGCACTAATGAGGGTCTCTCTGCTAATTATCTGAAGAGCTTCTCAGAGGATCGTCAGGACAAACATCAGCTTCTCTCAAACATTGAGCTCCGGCAGCATCTGACCTTCTCTCGGCAGCTTTAATTCTAGAGTGAGAATCTGTTAATAGTGAAACACCAGCCCAGTATCCTTCATCATGGTCTGAAAGTTATGTTTATAGTAAATCCATGTGTTACAACACAACTGTGATTGATAAATAAGAATAGAATAAGCCTTTTGTCACTGTACAATATACATTATATACATGTACACGATGAGTTCTCACTATTCAGTGCCATGTCACGGGCAATATATTTGCAAAATAGAAAAATAAACAAAAATCAGCAATTTACAGTAAAAGTAACTGAAGATCAATGAGTAGAGCTATGGGTAGAGGATGTGGGTTTATGGATTCAGTTTTCGAAGAGCTTGGGAACAATAATACGTTTTTCATATTCAGCATTAAATCTCGTGGATTTCACTCAGTCTAGGGTGAATAATGGCTTTTGGGGAGAAACGATTCTTGAGTCTGTTTTTTCCCAGTCTTTAATCACATTCATCAATAAAACTGACAGGTTCATGGGTGCTTCACATCTTCAAATCATGGCTCCAAATGATGAAAAACATGAATTTAACAGATCTCAATGTGTAAAATATGTGTATCTAGTATGTTTCATTGTCATTTTAATATAACAATACAAATGGAATGTTTACATCTAGGCAATCATTATATATTTTTCAATAATTATGGAGTATTTCTGGGGACATTTGTTGATCAAATGAGTATTGCAACATGTTTTGAAGCAGTTCATATGTTAGCTTGTAGTTTTTTTAATGACTGATTTTACATTTCAAAATAAAAAAATGCAGTAAAGTTTGATAGTGGTGCCAATTTTGACTAACAGAGAGAGAGAGAGAGAGAGAGAGAGAGAGAGAGAGAGAGAGAGAGAGAGAGAGAGAGAGAAGACTCGGAGTCCTCGCTGGTATTCCAGGAATGTTCAGATCATGGCGGCCGCAGTGAAGCCCGTGAGGACCGGACTACTCGAGCTCCGCGTTACAGTCAGCCACTGGATCCGAGTGCTCGCGACTCTTACCGAGGACTCGTTCACCGTGAGCCCCGGGGAGACTACCGATGAGCCCGCCGGCGTTAACGGGAGCAGCTCGCCCGCGGCCGGAGCTGCAGTTAACGGAGATCCGCCGAAGCTCAGCGACGCTTCCCCGGTACCGGACACTATCACAAACGTCAAGAGGACCGTACGGGTCACCAAACAAGAGGTCGGGGGGCTCGGGATCAGCATTAAAGGTTCGGACTCGAGCTTCTCTCCACTAGAAAAGCGCTCTCCGTGAAACTGTTGAACTTCGGGAGCAGTTCGTTTGATTCCGTCGCGGCGAAGCCGACAGTAAAAGTTATTACAGTAAATACAGGGAGAATAACAGTAGCCGAATATTATGTTTACAGTAAATCACTGGAGGAACAAGAGTTCAGCACTTTTCAGAAAGTGTATGTCACAGGCTGCTACAAGAAATGACTGTAAACTACATTCAGAAAATATTAAATATAAGTAACTGACTGAAAACTATAATTCGGTTAGTGGTGAAGTTAAATAAAAGCTAAATAACTGGCCGAAAATTGCAATTGGCATGTTATTCAATAGCCGAAAAACGGTCTGGCAACTACAAGTAAAATTAATTACAAAGAGTATTTAAGAAATTCTCCTACAGTTGATAACTGGAAGAATTCAGTAAGTATTTGCATTTAGGAATTACAGGGAAAATTACAAGTAGCAATTTGGCATGCAATTACAGTAATAAGATTCAGAAAAATACAAGATACAATTAAGCATGTGATTAAACAACTGTCTGAAAATTACAGTAGTTGATCCATTACATTAAATAAGTGCCTAAAAAGAATATGTTAAAATTCAGTATTTGCATTAAATAACTTGCTGAAAGTTGCACATAGAACATTTTTTTCTATCTTTGCCTGGTCAAAAAGTTGCAGCTCAAAATTCATAAGTAGAGGTTAATAACTGGCTGAACAGTAAATGTGAATATTCAGCAAGTATTTATATTAAATAGCTCACTCAAAATTATTAGTTGCAAATTATTACAGTAAATAACTGGCTAAATCAGTTCTTTCTCATATAGATCCACTTTGCAGTAAATATTGAAACTCCCAATAATTCATCCACAAGACTTTCAACCAAATATTGTTCAGATTTTAATGTTTGAAAATGCCACAAAGTCTTTATTACTTTCAAAGTAATGATATGTGATCAAGGGCCTGCAATTAATCATTTTACTAAAAATAGAACATTCTCCTGAATCAAAACTGGCATTTAGGGGTCTGTGTGTTACTGCGTGTTTTGGGGAGTGGGGGCCCTCAGCACCCCACTGAGGACAGCTGAGTGCTAAATTACCCATAATGCCAATCTTCTCCCTGGCCTCAGATAAAAGCGGTGTGTGGGACTCTGGTGCTGTTTATTTTGGGACAGGATCGACCTTGCTTTCAGAGCAGAGAGCCTTCTATGCCGCTATATTTACTCCATGCTCACCAACAAACATCCACAAACCTCTGTGAAACTTCAGAAAGCTAAACATCTCGTTTCTCATAACTCCAAATATTCATCTTAGTTCTGTGATGGTTTTCTTCATGACCCCCATTTCGAAAAAGAGTAATAAACAAATCAAGCAATTTATATCATTTTATATCATTGTAATGGTGTATTTTGTGTCATTTGAATTAAATTATTTGTTGTATTTTAATGATTTCTTAAAGTGGACTAAAGCAAAAATAACCATTTTTAAACATACCAGTAGCAAATGTAACTTTCTTTTGCACTCAAAAATAACAACTCAATTTCAATGCAACCTAATACATTTCAAAAATGTTTGTGTATTACTTAAAAATGGAGCCGCACTGCATAGAAAACAATTAATGACCAAATGAAAGGACACTCGTATCTCCGGGGAATAATAGTGGCAGCAGAGAGACCGTGTTTACAGCGGGGATCCGGCACCTTTACGCAGTATTTGCAGAAGAGCGATTGACCTGATTGCATCAGTGTGTGTTTGTACCGGACCTTTTCACAGAAACAGAAATGATTGATAACATTCTGAGAAATGATCGATCACATCCTGGACCTCAGCCTGATAATAGACTTCAAGCTTTACCTGTTTGCTTTTTTATTTTCTAAAATAAACTGCAGCTAAAGTCACTTAAGTCACTTTCACTTAAGTGGCTAAAGTTCTGTTTTTTTCTCTCACTTTTGGAGGGAAAATCGGAGGTTGGGGTAAATGCATCCCCCTCATAAAAGTTTTTTTTCCATCCATCCCATAAATTTCTTTATTTTCTCACTCTATATTTGTATAGTCCTCCCAAACACTCGCTCGTTCGATGCCTCTCTGTGAATCCTGATATGAATTTTTTAAAAGTTTAAAGGCAACCTACTATTACAGATTTGAGAGCCAACTCACATTAATATGTAATTAAAACACTGCGCTGCAAAACATAGAGAGAGCTAAGTTTTGTCCACAAATTAAAGTTAGTGAAGTTCATTGAGTCAAAACTTAAGAGATGTGAGTTCACCATCTAATTCTTTTTGACTGTGAGAGATGATTGAAAACTCCTGGTGAAATCGATCAGGAAGCATCTGATGCCTCCAGAACCATTCATAGAAGGAGCGCTTTCGTAGGAGTGTGTAGAAATTAGACAATGAAACTGAAACACTTGTTAAATCTAGTGAATGTAGGGCTTCTGTCACTGGTTTCACCATTAGAAGCAGTGTGTGAGATTTGTTTCTGAAGAGGAATTAGAGCAGGACTCAGTTCTGTTTCTGAGTGTAAATAACGACATATCACAAACATTCACCGTCCATCTCCGGTGTAATTCTGCTGTTTTTCAGGTGGAAAGGAGAATAAGATGCCCATCCTGATCTCGAAGATCTTCAAGGGGCTGGCAGCGGATCAAACCGAGGCGCTCTACGTCGGCGATGCTATTTTATCTGTGAATGGGGTCAACCTGAGAGAAGCCACTCACGACGAAGCTGTGCAGGCCCTCAAGAAAACAGGCAAGGAGGTTATTCTGGAAGGTAAGCGACTCTGGGAACTTTGTCGTGTTTGAATAGAGTTTCATTAGGTGTAAACAAAGATGCAACACTTGAGTGTTTTGGAGAAACATATCTTTCCAATCCGTTATCGGGGAGCTCATCTCATATCTCATATGTGTAGAGATGTAGATAAAACTATGGAAATGTATAAGATTGGAGTCTGCCTGTGGATATAAGTTTCTGCAAATAATCTATAAATTAATCAGTAAAAATGACAAAAAGTAGATAAATTTGTCTTCATCTCAGGACTGATCCTCTTTCTCTGAAGCCGCTTTGAAGCATCTGCATAAAAGTGCTAGAAAAAAAGTTGACTTGAAATAAATGCACTTGTACGTCTCAAACTGGATGTCGTACAAACGTAGAGCTGCGTTACACCAAACATGAGTCGTGGTGGTAGTAGTTTACTCATCAGGGAACACTGTGTTAAATAGTGAGCACAAGATTTATCGATACCAGAAAGGCTCTCACCTTCCTCAGCAGAAAACGAAGCTGAGAAAATCACAGCAATACCTCAACCTCCACGGTGACTGTAGTGGTGAAACGAGAGGCTGAAGCACGAAAGTGAGAATCTGCATCCACTCACTTTTCCTCAGTCTGATATGAAAGCCTGCTCTCATCAGGACGATGAGATTAAAGCAGGTCAGCGAGATCCTCCTGGAGCCTGGGAGCAGACATTCCTCACAGAAAGCGCTGATGCAGCGCAGTGAGACACACGCTCTCGTGCTGGTGCTCGTAAAACCATCAGCTCGTCTTCCATTACGGCCTCCATCATGCCTCTGGAGCTGTGCATTACGGTAATTATCACTCCTCATCCACGCTGGCACTCCTTCTTAGCTGCAGACCCCCGTGTGCTGCTCCTGAGCTCTCAGACAGAGGAGAGGCTTTGGGGAGTTGGTAAAATGCTTGTGAATTGTAATCAATCAAAGGGCATTTGTTAAAGGCACATATCATCGACTTTCTAGAGCTTTTACCATGCTTTAGTGCTGTTCCCTGATCAGAAACATGCCTGAAGATGTATTTACAGTCGTTCGTGCAGGTTTTTCTGATCCTAAATTCATCTTAAAGAGGTCGAAAACACTCCCCGCCCTCTAACCAATCAGATTAACGTCTCGTTTCCATGTAGAGCAACTACTCCGTCTCCTGCCATCAAGCCTTTTCCTCTTCACTTGACATTTTCCAACAATGTCCACATGCACGTCTCTGAACAATTAACAATTTCAGACAATGAAGGTTTTTAAAGCAGAGTAAGTGGAAAAGTCGTAATTACCAAACAGAAACGTACTGAAGGAGCGTCTGTGGACTCTACAGCTGGGTCGTACGTATAAAGGACTGCATCACGTTAAAACAGCAGTGAAAGAGATTCTCTACGTCATTGGGTTCTGACCGTAGGGGGCGTGGTGGAGGCATAGCAGTAGGCGCAGCAGGGGTAATCAGCAGTGGTAGGGAGGGACTGATTCAAAGACGTTTTTTTATGACGTATGTTGCGCTTAGAAGGTTATTAAAGGTGCAGTGCTCGCCTCGAGAGGTACAACTTTTCGTCTGGAACATCGTCTGGATCCCATTCTGCATGAATCCTGGACCCAGACTCAACATTTCAAAAGGACATGGAAATGACGAGCTTTGGACGCTAAACGTTTGCTGATTAGCATATACTGTAATTAACCGCTTCTGCTCTGAAGAGGTTGGAAGTGCTCAGAGTTTCTGGAAATGAGCAGAACACGAAACTCAAACATGTTTTGTTTTGTTGAGGATCCGAATGTTTTTTCAGGCAGATTCTTGTGTAGGCAACATTCCCAGCCCAGCATGCTCCAGGAGTCACAGTGTAACCAATCAGATGCATTCCTGAGGCTCCCACGGCAACCGTCTGTGCCGGAGACATGTCTGTGTGCCCGCATCGCTTGTGTTTGCCCAGTCAGGCAGCGAGAAATACGTCCGGAGTAAAACGATCAGGAAGATGCATCACTTAGTTTCAGAGAGTGAAGGAATGTTCACCTTCAGATGAAGCGATCGCGGCTGGAGCAGATTTACACCCGAGCTCGCTTCTCCCAGACTCATTCATCCCGGCGTTCAATGGGAATCTGTCGAGGGAGATGGCTTTTATTCTGGCAATGCTTCACAAAAACAGACCCCCGCCCGGTGTTTTATGGAATACTTTACATAGAGAGAGGTTTCTGATTCAGAAGGTCAGAATAGAGCTGCGCTTCTTCACCTCCATGTTATTGTTGTGCTGTAGGAGAAGAGCACGGGTGGTGTCATTTCTTCAGGTTTGGTTAACATCAGAACGTAGGAATCCCCTTTGTTTTACATGAAATAAAATATTAAGATTAAAATGTAGAGTGACGGACATAGAGCAGACATTCCGAACAGCGCTGCTCCTAAATGAAAGCTAAGTCCATGTTTGCTAACCCAGAGCAACACGACGGTCAGATGGAGAGGCTGGTGAAAGAGCTTCACCTCCTCGTGCGGTGCTCAAGTCATGAAGGTCCTGCTGCCACGAAGACCAGTGAGTCTTCGTTCGTTCGTTGGTTCCTGAAGGGCTTTTGTGTTGGGAAATCCTCTGTTCTATAAATAGCTCCGAATCCCTGATCTGAAGCTCTGCACAGAGGCTTCTGCTGATGTGATTAATGCTCACCTGGAGATGCTCCGAAACAACAACAGAACCTTTCCCTCAGCGTGGATTCCTCGATGAGTTTTATTGATCCTCTGAGATGTTAACTTCTAATAACTGACCCAATCCAATAAACAGACAAGTGCAAACATGTAGTGTTCTAGGAAAGCCATAGACATTATATCAAAGTGTAAATGGATGTCTTTCCAGTTATTACAGTTTATATTATATTATTAAATATTACAGTTTACTGGAAATCCTATGTTTATATTTTGTCATTGCTGGTCCGAGTCCCGTGCTGAAGCATCACATGACGCTGAAATAATCTCAATGTGGCCCGTGCAGTATTATAAAGCTCCGCTGACTAGAGAGAGTCTGAGGTCATGGTGAGGGTGTGAGCTCTGCTGGTGGGGGGTCTCTCGTGATGTATTTCTGTGAGGTGGTCTGTGTTTGTTCTGCTGACTGTGTGTGAGAGCTATTCTGAGATCGGGAAGACCCTCGTCACTAATGAGAACTCGATCTTCCCTTTGTAGGCCGCATGAGTGTGTTGTGTGTGAGATGAAGAGGATCTAAATGCTGAACGTAATCAGTTCTTCTCATTGTTCGAACAGATAGTAAACGTTTAGTCGATACGAGCATTTCTGAAAGCCATAGATTGTGATTTGTGTTGATTTGTGTTTTACAAATGACTCTTAAATAATAATTGTCAAATGTATGTTAATTTCCTGTAATATTGTTTGATTCTATTTAAAGATCACTTTTATATTGCAGTCATTTGCATTTTGGAACAAAGTCATTGTTCCACGGACTTTAATCTAATGCGACAGTTCTGTTCAAGCAGCTCCAGACGACCGTTCTCACCCCACCACGCAACTCTTTCCTTTATGACCGTTTTTAATTTTAGCTCCTCAGAACTTATTCTTTTTCTCTATTTATAGCCGTTTGGCTGTAATCACCAGGTTCTGAGAGGCTCCGCCCACACGATTCCAGAGCTCATCATCCAGGGACTCTAGCTTTGACTTATAAGATAATATTAGCTCACAACAACCAGGAATAAGTTTAAATTAGTTGTATAATACATGTCATATATATTAAAAAAACTTGCTATTGTTTTGTCTGATCAAAAGGGAAGCGATTTATTTCTTTGTTTTAACTTTATGAAGATTTAATAGAAATGTATATTTTTGTTTTATGGTTTAAATCTGTTAAATTCTGCTTTTTCAGTTTGAACCATTTATGCTAGTTTTATTCATGTATGTATTATAATTTTCTTTTAGTTTCTTTTCATTGAAATGTAATTAATAACACCCCCCCCCCCTGCCTCTCTAGTAAAGTACATAAAGGAGATGTCGGCGTTCTTCCGGGCTGGTTCGACGGGGCCGGTGGTTTTGGAGTCGCCCCCCTCGAGTCCTCAGAAGCAGTCGGACCCGGCTCTGAGAGAAACCAGAACCATTCCTCTGAGTATGTGCCACGTCTCACGCAAACAGTGCCCGCCCGACACGGAGGACAGGTACACCCTCAGCCCCTCACGCGGACACCTCCGTCCCCTCCGTCTGTAAATGAAATCAGTTTCTGCTGTTTGTTTGCGAGTCGATGCTGCTGTCGTGTGCGTGCAGGTATTTCGAGGTGATTTCTGCAGACAGGAAGCAGTGTGTGTTCCTGCGGGCGAAGCACCAGGCCATGGCTCAGGCCTGGTACAATGCCATCCTCACACACAGCGCCGGTTTGCTGAGCAGAGCCAAGGAGGAACTGAGAGCCCTGGAGCCCAGCGTCAACATCAAACACATGGGCTGGATCATAGAGCAGGTGCGCTCACCGTCCTGATCACACACTTCCTGTCCCTGATCCGGACCGCAAGAACCTGCTTCCTGTATGAGCACGAGGAGGTTAAGTGCTCGTACGATGTGTTATATATGATCGCAGTTATTACTTTATATCGGCTGAGAAAGGACTCGATGTGACGGGTGGAAGAGAAACCTCACTCTGAAGCTGATTCAGGACCTGTGGTAGAAACCAGGTGAAACCGAAGCTGTTTGTTCTCAGGGTTCGGAGCGACCAATCCTGGCTCTGCTGACGGACCGGGATCTGCTGCTCTACGGAGCTCTGCCCGACAGCAAAGAGACGCTGAGCAGCCCAGACAAGAGCTACCCCCTCATCACCACCAGGTACACAACCACCCGCGCACACACACACGCGCACACACACACACACACACTGATAATGGAGTACGAGTTGTACTGAATGATTACAGAGGAAGAATCACGATTATCAGTCATTCATTTCAAATTCTTAATAATTATTTAAATAGAATAAATATTTAAAGTGTTATTTCTTGCTGCTCGGTAATAAAAAAATGCAGTATATAAGTTTTTGATTTCAGCAAAAGTAATAATATTACACTGAAAATAAATAACAGAACAATGGATGAATAAATAAATACAAATTAAAGCTGCAAGCAGCAATGAAAGGGCTCAAGCATTTCAGCTGCCATCACCCCGTGGGCCATTTGCTGCACTGTGACCAATCCTAAACTAACACAAGCTGTGGGACTTTCGGTGCTTGAGGTCTAAAGTAAATCTAAGGAAACGAATTTGGAATTGTTGTAACCTAAAGTAATCGTCATCAGCTTTTATTCAAACTTAATAATTTATCACATCAGTAATTTGTTTAGTTGCAGCCGTTTCGCTCCATGCAACAGAAACACGGGGTTGAGAAGCCTTTACGATAAAAATAAGTACGACAAATGAAACAGCGGTTAATAGTGAAATCAGTTAATGTTTGCATCCAGTGTGTGCGGGAAGAGAGCACCGGAGTCAGAATTTAACAATCCCTGACTTTGAGGGAGGGGATGGTATTCTGGGATGGACGCCCTGTTACTCCACGCTCAGCTGCGTGACATTGTGTGTGTTTTCTTGCGGCTCAGGCTGGTTCACTCGGGTCCAGGGAAGAGCTCTACCGTGCACGACTCGGAGCTCACCTTTGGTCTGCGCCTGGGCACCAAACAGGGGGTGGAGACACACCTCTTCAGAGTGGAATCCGCAAAAGACCTGTCGCACTGGACTCACCTGCTAGTGGACGGCTGCCACAGTGCCGCGGAGCTGGTGCAGGAGGTCACGGCAGGTAACCACACACTGAGAGCGGGGATCTGATGCCACCGCCTCGTGCTGTGAAGCTCCGACCTCCATCTGTTGCTTTGTGTGTGCAGCATGCAGCTGGAAGGGCCAGGCGTGCGTGCTGAGCGTTCACATAGACCGCGGCTTCTCTCTCTTCTCGGAGGATGCGGGCGTCAAGCGCAGCGTCCTCCTTCAGCAGCCCTTCGAGCGCCTGCGCATGTCCAGCGACGACGGCGTGCGCATGATCTTCCTGGACTTCGGCGGCCCCGATGCAGAGATAGTGAGAGATCACACTCACCGTTTCTTGTCCTCTTTACTAACGCTCTAACCCAATACCCTAACAGGGTATTGACCCCGAAGGGGAATAAGCGGCTTGGAAAATGAATGAATAAACATATTTAGATATTGGGACAACAGTGATGAGAAACTGACGAGATGTTACAATGATATCAACGTAGATACTGATATCAAGAAGATATTGATGAGATGATAGGGATGAAGTCATTCTTCAGCTCTGCTTTGGTTTTTCTGTCTTTTAGCAACTGGATCTTCACTCCTGCCCCAAAACCATCGTCTTCATCATCCATTCGTTCCTGTCAGCTAAAGTCAAGCGGCTTGGGCTCCTGGCTTGAAGAAAGAACCCAGAAACATAGGACACAAGCCACGTACAATAGAACAAGACCCAAGTGAGCCAACCTCGGACCACTGAGGAACACAGAGTCAAATCTCATATACTTAGTTTGCAAACCCTTCGTGTTGCTCAATATTGCTGTGATGCCGTCACAAAGATCTTAGTATTAGAAAATAAAACAAGGCAGGAATGAGAGCGATGCTAACATCCTCTCACAGCTCTTTTATTATTGTATTGTAGAAAGGGCTTAAACGATGTGCTGCCTTTGCCTCAAATTCCACCTTTACTTGGAGAAAAATGTGGAATTACCTTGATATAGACATTAAGATGCATCGTCTTCCAGAAATCCTCTTAATCTATGCATTATGCAAATCAACCAGGGGATCAACCAAATGTCAAAAACGCAAGCACTGTGATCAATTCAGATTGGGGGGGGGGTTGCTTTTTACTATATTTTTTGTATGGGGGAAGTGGCTAAGATTTAATCATTTCAAAATAACTACATAAGACTGACCTCTAGTGGACATCCTGAGCGTTGCTGCAGTGCTTTAACTGTTTGCCTGTGTTTAGAAAAGCATCCTCCCATATTAGAGCATGAACACATAGAAATACTCTTAAATAAATGCACAGTAGCACATACAAACTCACTATTCTTATCTATCGTGCTCATCACACACATGCAAGTGTTATAATATGAGCATAAATAATGAGCATGCGCGCTCCATGTATGTAATATACACGTCTGTACAGCTGCTGCGTTCACTGCAGTCATGGATTATATGGTGTTCGATGCATAAGTGATGACTGAATATTTAAATGAGAGAAAATGTAGAGCTTTGAATAATCCCATGGCATTTTAAATTTGCGGAAAAGGAAATGCGTCTAACCACACGGCGGTGGACTAGTATGTCAGGATGGCATTCTGTACACAGTGCATTCAATGGGTTTTTTCTCATAAATTCTGAATTTTCACTCGTTTAATGAAATATGCAAATGGAAATTATACGTCATGTGGCCTTTTTTAAACACAAAATTTTAATATATAATTAAAACGGAGCTATATTCAAACTGTTAGCTGTGGAAAGTGCAGTCATATTTTATCTGTATTTAACAAGAGTGCCTTTTAGGATTGTTTGTATATAAAACTGCAATAAAAACGTAACTGTTGACGTCACTCTCTCTCGACTTGTGGAACATTCTATGAAAACTTTCAAACTCCTTTTGGTGAGAAATGAGTAAAAATAAACCTCCCTTGAGCTGGAAGGAGCAGGACTGATCTCTCCAAACCAGAGGAACTAATCTATTTTATGGAGCAGGAAACAGCATTTCTGGATGTATATTACATTTATAAGAAGATGCTGATGAGGTAATAATGAGACACAAAGAAAAATTGAGAATCAGATGTTCTAATGAAATGATCAATACGATAGTGATGTTTCATTACCAACGAGATACGGATGAGACACAACAAATTGAGATAGTATGGAGACAACACTGATATTAAGACATTTCTAATGATACAAAACCGAGTAAATATTGAACATAATGAGATATTAACCGCATGAATTAGTGATCATTAGTGAGATATTAAGATGAGGCCATACTGAGACAATGTAGAGACTATGGATGCCGTTCCTGTAAGATATTTCATTAACAATGAGCTAATGGCGAGACAATATCCATGAGATATTGATGATATGATTCAAACAAGGAATTAATGAGATGATGGTCGTGAACTATTGTGATGGTATTGGTGAGACTTTACTGCCACAATAATGAGACAATACTAATGAGATATTGAGATTATATGGATGAGACAATGCTGAGAAGATATTGAGACATTACTAGCAACATTCATAAAACAAAACTAATGCGATATGGGACCAATAGTGATGAGACGATAAAAACATTGATGAGATGATACTGATGAGTTATCGAGACAGTACACTGAAAAGATAATGAGCTAATGATGAGATGATTATTGAAATGATGAAAAGATAATGATATATTGATGAGCCAATACTCCTGAGATTAAATCACTAAATTGATTGAGATTAATTTTTTCGAAACAAAGAGTAACAATTTTAATATGATTATAGATCTTTTTCTGAGTAACATTTACAATACTTACATGTTTAAGGATTTTCTGCTCTGTATTTAGATGGTAGTAGAGGTGCTTCTAAGAGCAGCTGCGGTACCCATTCGATAAACTTACCCTTATCCGGCGGCAATTATCCCTATGGCAACAGAACCTGGCAACAGTCGCTATGTTTGTCGTAGAATCAGCTCTTTTGCAGCAGTACATTTGCATCATCTATGCATTTGAAAAAGGCTTTTACAAACAAGGATGAAGACGCAAAGAAGAAATAGAATGCAAGTAAAAACAAAAAAGACATTTTTATATAGAAATATATTTCTTTTTGCAGACATTTCTTCTCCGCTATGTGACAGCTCCTGTTTCTGGAATGTTAGGATTGGTCTCAGTTTAGCTGATCGTTTTATTGGGGTTATACATTTACTAATGTCATATTACTCAGAATTTATTATTCTTCCATTTGTTTTCCCAAACATTTCCCCATCACATTCATTCTGTGTTATAACTGCACACAAAAAAACTAAATATTTTGAAGGAGTTATTTAAGGTTGCAAAGATCACGTGATGGAAGTTAATGGTCAGTACCTCAGTGTAGGGTAAGTAGCACTGTTATAAACCAACTCATTGCACTGAGAAGATCAAATACATTAAAAACAGAAATCCATACCATTTGTTGCTTTGCACAATTTTGTTTACATTATTATTAAATATCAATGTCAATCTGTTTTACTATTTACTTAACATTGTTTAAAAACATTGTTCGCTTGTACAATGTTATCCTCTCTTTTCGACCGTTTAAATGTTGACAATTGTGGCGCATGCGCAGGCGTGTGAGCTTTCAGTCTCCAGCAGGTGGCACTGTGACACAACAGAACGTGGTTTCATCTGGAGGAGAGAACCGGAGCCAACTGACCTACTTCTGCTCAGGAATCAGGACCCCCCCCCCCCCCCCCCATTACTAGTGCACTTCCCTCACTCAGATCAGGGAGATTAGTGCACTATAAAGAGTTTATTAAGCAATATTCTGAATTGTTCAGGAATTCCGAGTCAGTTTCCCCAGTATTTGTAATATAATATGATTTATTCGTTCGTTCATTCGTTTTATTTGTTTTGCATTTTTTATTTATGTTTTAGTGCATATTTATTTATTTTATGAAAAAATGTAACTTTCATGTATTTTATTTATCACTCCATTGTTAATAATTATTTTTTGTTAAATATAAATAATTATTTACATCGTGCCCATTATTTACCTAGGGTTTTATGTATTATTTGATTTTTTTTAAGTTCTTTATTTTAGTCCTTTTTTAATGCTATGTTATTCATTTAGTAGCATTTTATTTAAAAATATTTTAATCATTTTCTTTGATTCTGTGTTTTTTTTCGAAGATGGTAATTTTGTTAGCTTTAGTGATGGTTTCTGTGCAGCTTCAGATTAATTTAGTAACAGAAGAAACACAGGGTTCTGTGGTTTCCTGATTAAACACTAGAAAGAGTTTATCGAGAGCATTCTCTGAGTTTGCTGCAGGCTGGAATTACAGCTCATCGTTTCATACATAGACCCCACTCCTATCTTTTATTTCCCCTCCTTCCTCCCCCTCATCTCTCTCTCTCTCTTTCTCTCTCTCTCTCTCGAGGTTGTTATTAGGACTCTCCGAGCTAAAGAGGCAGGTCTGGGGTTATTAAATATGCCAGAGATGATTGTGTTTCTGCTGGAGTAAGCGCCCTGGAAATATTCCATCTCCGCTGCTTTTATTCAAGAGAACAGAGTTATGAATTTTAAAGAGAGAGAGAGACAAATACACACCTGAGAGAGAGAGAGAGAGAGAGACATGTGACGCAAGGAAACACCAGCTCATTACTCGAATTCCCAATTAACCCTTTCCCTTTAGCTGCATTTAATTAGCTTTGTAATGTTTTCAACCTTCCACCCTCCCTCAGTATAACTCCTCGTATTGAGGGTGAGCACATGACATCGTGGTCGATGTCGAGGAGGGAGCACCAAAAGACCTGTTCCAACACTGAACACGGGGAACAGCTGTTGTGAGACTGACTGCTCGAGACGAGTTTCAAAGGACATCTGAAATCCCAGGGAAGCAGATGAAATACCTGGAGTACAGGAGGCCATGAAGTCAGCAGCTGAGTTCTGAATTTGTCGTCGCCGTTTCGTCTCATAATTTTGACAAAATATGGCATTTTTGCATATTTATTTTGTATGCAAAGTGAAACCTTTAGTTGTACCTTAAGCCAAACACGGTTTAAATGAGACGATCAATGTTTCCCAACGTTTTTACAATATTTAGAAAAAACTGAACTGAATGAAATCCACGAGGAGTCGGGATGATAATTAGATAATTAGAGACACTGGCCTCTACCAACTATTTACTCTAGATCCCTCTCCTGGCATTCATTCCATGCTCGGCAGACATGCACCAGGATCATTAACAACATGGTGAACAGGTGAAACCAGTGTTATTTTCTACTGTTTCAGAAGGAGGTCATTCGTTCATCCTCTGACCGGCAGAAACTGAGAGAGGCTTTCTGGAGCTAATGCTCTTCTGCTCCCAGTAACTACACGACACGTGCTGTGACTATTCTTTAATTTGATATATTGTTACATCCCTGGTCTAAACCATTATTTATTTATACGTGTGATTTTTAGATTCGTTTCGAACCATTAATTGAAGTTTTTGGACCACTTCCAATAGTTTAGGGTCGTCGCTCACAGTTGAGGAGTTCGTCAGATGTTTGCGAGGGAGAAAAGCTGGGCGTCTGAGGTCCCCTTAAAAGCGCAGGAGAACAAAGCTCAGGGTTTAAAGAAATGCACGGTCCGGCAACATTTTGTGACAAATCCAGAAACAAAAATAAAAGAACCGCCTTACAGAATGTTTTTTAATCGTAAAGGCTTAACTTTCCGCTTTCTAAACCTTTGGTTCTCATCGCAGTCTGCAGGGCTTCAGGTTCTTAATGATGGGCTGAATAATAACCCTGGCCTAGTTTCTCTTCTGGGGCGAGCGAAACCCTTCTCTCCGAAACTCATTCTGCTGAGCCAAAAAAGAACAAATGAAAAGAAGCAGAAAAAAACTGGTATAAAACAGAGAAACTGAAACTCTTTTCTTGTCAAAACCGCCCACGTTTCCTGATCTCTCTCTCTCTCTCTCCTTCACATTGCTCGCTCTACCTCTTTCTCTCTCACTCACTTTCTATCAAATGTCTCTCTATCTCCATATTGCTCCATTAATCTCACTCTGTTTCTCCTATAATCTCTTCTTTCATCATTGTTTCTCTCTCAGTTTGTTTTCTTAATGTCCTTCTTGAGCTCTGACTCCCAATCTCCTTCTGGCTCCTCCTCTAGCTACAGATGAACCGTACCGAGTGCTCTGGTCTCATTAACTACAAACGGTTAAACACTGGTGAAATTAACATAAACCACACAAAACGATAAGAGATAAAAAAAGAGATGAGAGGACTCTCGTCAGTCCCTCAGTAGTTCTGCATCCACACCGGAGATGTACGATTATTTCCATTCGATATATAGTTTATTGTTCTTTTCTTCCCCTCGCAGGATTAT
Source organism: Danionella cerebrum (assembly GCA_007224835.1). NCBI lineage: Eukaryota > Metazoa > Chordata > Actinopteri > Cypriniformes > Danionidae > Danionella > Danionella cerebrum. The sequence goes on along the minus strand of SRMA01025228.1, from coordinate 83,612 downwards.
TCTGCTGCATTCTGAAGCGGCTCTATTTTAACTATTTAGAGTAACCTCATGTTTTGCTCATTTTTTTATTTCACATTTGCAAATAGATATTTTCTCAATATCGTACAGTTGTTTTTTTCTGTTTTTAATTGCTAATAAAACTAATGAATGATACACGGATTCAAGAGAGAAAAGTTTTTCTTGAACATCACTAGCTCCCCAAACATTTCCTCAGGGGCATGTCACATGGTTAGTCACTAGTCACCTCTGCATCTTATTGAACTTCTAATAACAAACTCTTTGTGAGTTTTTAATATTTGAAGAGTTGCTCTGTCAGCAGAGCAGTGCGTTAGCAGCACAAAGATCATGGGTTCGAACCCCAGGGAAAGCACAGACTGATGGATGAATGTGTCCCTTCCCTGAAATAGAAGTCGTTCAAAAATGTTTTGAAAAATTTCCCCCTAATGAAATGATTCCCGACTGCAGGCCCCAAGCTGAACTTTCGTCGTCTCGCCGGGAGCTTTCTGCAGAAGCTCATGAAGCCTTTGCTTGTTGCTTTACAGTAATGAACACAAACCAATAACAATCTGTTTCACGGCGAACCGCCATCTTTCCACCTCCATCCGCCCTCGTTTCTTAACGATTATACGCTGGAGATATTCCTCGTAACGAGTGTCTCAGCACAGAAAGCCATTTCTGCTTTCCAATCATGATCTAAGAGGCAATTCAACCCCGGCAGAAACACAGGCTGGAATATGAATAAAACATAACCGGAGAGCGCCGAGGCATTTCACAACTCAGCTCTGTTCTGTTCTGTTCTGTTCTGTTCTGTTCTGTTCTGTTCTGCAGCTGCACTTGAGAAAAAAGCGAAGGCATTGTATGAGAAAACTCAGCAAAACTCTATTTTTGTGATTAAACGTAGTTTCAAATATTGTATAGTATTTTAACAAACGCGTCCATGGATTTACTTTCTTTTATAAATGTAATCCCGATGCCCATCTGAAGCTTCTCTAGAGTCAAAACATTTATGTTCTAGTGGTAAATAGAGTTCTTAGATGTTACGGCAACCTTTTTAGGAGGAATCTGAAACCACCAGAAGAGAAAATCGAAGGCCTGCTGTTTTCCAGTCGCAGGTGCTTCATCAAATACAGAGATTTCGAGGTAAACACCAGCTTTGCTGATCCCTGAGATTATACCAAAAAACCAAAATTCCGAAGTTCAGAGCCTAGACGACACCTGGGGTCATTTCATCTTCTGATATTTTCTCATTCAACTTCTTAAAACTTGCTTCTCAGATTATCCCTAAGTGTGAAAGCTCCTGCTGCTCAACCTGAGGTTCTGTGAGTCAGACCAGACAAAACATAGAAGATTATCCACTGGTCTCATCATTAATAGATTTTCTGTTTGTTTATCAACGTGGTAGAACCAGATTCTGAAAGTTTTTATTTAAATGAACATCAACTTCCCAAAAACCAAAGCGCTCCAAATCTTACCATTGATTATAAACTAATCACCTCGGATTGAAACTCTCTCCTTGTCTCTGAGCTCTAGCCCGTACTCAACCACAAACTACTCACTGGATTGGACCACTTTGGATTGCGTACATTGTACGCAGCCTGCAGGCCGTATGTTTCACAGCCCTGGTCTCGAGATTACTCTTAGGGATCTATTTATCATTTCAAACATTTCCTTCAAAGTTTTGGGACTCTGGGAACACGGTTTCATACACGGGGTACTCTGCACTCAGAGTACTATTATATTAATGGGATAATATAATATCAAAATATATAGTAATATAATGCTTTTTGATCCAATTAACAACAAACTTTTCACCATTAAAATGCACAAAATATAAGCACGAAATCAAACCAACAAAAAAATCTAAAGAATTTCAGTAAGCCCGAGGACCAGCCACGTTTTTACCATAAAATGCACTAAATCTAACAGTCAGTAGTTAACCTCACTGGTGTCGAAACTGAGACTGAAAATCATCTTTAAAAAATCAGTAAATGAAAATAATTTATAAAAATAATATCTCCCTGTTGCTGTTAATGATAAGTTACATAACATCAACCAGATAAACATTTCACCTGTGACTAGATGTTATAGGATTGGACTCACCTGCTTCAGTTCACCCCAAAGCAGCCTCGTAGCAGAAGAAGAGACCCACATACAGCGCCCCCTACAGCATGGGCGTCAAGATTTGTTTGCCAGAATTGCTTTCCACTGTCAGGTTCATATTTTAATGACGCAGCACTTACAGAGAGGTTTAATCTTCATTTTCCTGCAGCGTTCCCCAGTCAGACTGAGATGTGTTACACCACAACCCCGTAATGTTTGTTTCATCACAAACTCATCACTGCATCATGTTTCAAAAAGCTCTTCTTAGAAGCAGGAAAACAAGACTCAATGAACCGCACGCAGAAACTTCTCATTTAACGGTTTATTTAGGACAAAATTAAACAAAAAAGGCATAGAGACACAAAACGGCTGGCGAGGAAAGAAAAACCAGCATTCAGAAAGTAAAAATAAACCAGTCATCATCGTCATTTCAAAAAAGAAAAAAAAAAACAAACAAAAAAAAAACAATAGAATTCAAACATTGTATTTAAGCAAAACGGATCTCATTTGTTCATAAATAGAAACCTTATTAAATATTAACTCATGGGCAACAAGATAACATTTGAAAAATAATTATCATTGCTGACTTTACAAATAAATCCACAATTGGCAGGTTTGTACACAAATTCGATGTTGTAGAGGTCTTTTTATTTAACCAAAAATAGTATGCTACAGTAGAAAAGAAGAAAGGGTGGTAAAAGCGGAACACTTTCTCCTCACAAAACTTAAAGATGAGATCAACACAAGTGAACATCTAGCCAAAGCTACTAGAAAACTCTGGTGGCCCCTGGTGGATTTACTGTGTGCTCTATTGTCTCTCGTGGAGCATTGCGTACAGCGGTGGAAGAAGCGGCGTCTGCTTGAGCTCGAAACAAACTCTGTGCAAACAGCTCCAGAGCTCGAGGAAGAAGATGCTACTGCTCCCTAAATCTAAGAGTTCACACCCTTGCTTTCCCTCGTGGTGCGTAAGTTGAACTGACGGACCCTGCAGTTCCTCAACTGACCACTAGAGGCTGACTCTAGAAGTGAGCAGGTTCCCAATGACAACCATCTCAAAAAATGGTAAAATAACTAATAACTAAATAACTAACTGCAGCAGTTGTTGTCTCACTACAGCTGCTAGTTATTCTCTTTCCCTCTCGTGCTCTGCAGCAAAAGCTGGTTTCACTGCTCTGGGATTGCGCGTGGTTTTCATCCGGTTTGAGCACCTCACTCTGATACGAAGATATTAATGTTAGAAAGTCAGGGTTGCTCGTTCTCGATAAGAGCATTGCTCTCGACTCTGTCTCTTTCCAGAGATCATAGTTTCCCTGTTTTTTGTTCCCAGCTTAGATTATTCTCAAGCGATGCACTTCCAAGGAAACTGAAGGCGGCCAATTTGAGGCGGAAAACCCTTCACGCCATGGATGCTGTTTCCTCGAAATATACAGACGATGTGACATGTGAGCTGCCCGGAACCATTTTCTCAACAGATTCTGTGATTGTGTAAAGCTGATGTAACTGTAATAACCTTCATTACTGATAGCAGATCTGAGCAGGACTCAATTAAATTCTGCGGAGCAACATTTGAGACAGACTTCATCGGTTCTCTTCAGGTGATTTTTTTTAGTCATTAATTAAGTGATGGCAAACCTAGAAAAACAAAACCTGGAATGCAAAAGTTGAGTTCATCACAAATGTACAAGTTTTAATTCGGTTCCACATTTCCATTTTTGGTCTCTAAATACTCAGAATGCAGAGCAGCACAGTAGCACTGCTCTTCGTAGAGCGTATTTTACTCTTGTGTATCGTACACATCTTTATTTAGCCTGATGAACTTTGTTCTTTACACTTTTGTGATTCACAGTTGTTTGCTGGAATGATCCCATTTGGATTTGGAACATCTGACGTGGAAAGATGGACCCTACAGTAGAACCTGTGAGAAGGAACTGCTCTGAAGAGAAGATTGCGTTTTGTTTGCGACTAAAGCCAGGGAGAGTGTTCGGATGCAGCCGCCTGTCTGTGCTTTTGGATAGAGTTTGCCTCAAGCCTTTGACCAGAATCTTCCATTTTTATCCACATTTTAAAACCTGAGAGTAAAAGAAAAAAACTCATTAAACCATTTCAGAATTCTATTTGATTTCTGCTCCAGACTTTTAAAAATGGCTGGGCAAAATTGAGAGCCGGGTCGTGGGAGAAACCCGACGATGCTAAAGCGAACTCGTGTAGCTGTGGAATAAATTCTCGCCGCGCTGGCGTCTAGCGACACAAACACGCAGGCACCCGCTCACAAAATACCATCTCGATTACAAATCAATGAGTTTTAATCATATTAAAGAAGAAAAAAATATCAGGACTTCATCTTCCCTGTTTGCCCCTCCCCCACCCCCTCCCAAAAGTGATATTTACAATCACACTGTGACAGATCAACAAAGACCTACGGAACGCGGGTCTTTAGAATTACAAAAACACTTTCTCTCTTTTCACTTTTTCAAGGTTGTTTTTGCTTGAATTTCAGCGTCACACGCTGCTCTCAGAACAGTAACGGACCAGTCGCTCAGAATTACTGTTGCAAGCAGGAAATAAATAACAAAAATGCAAATGAAACAAGGTGAAGAGAAACTAAGAGGAGACGAACCCCTCGGTTTAGTTAAAGCTCGTTCGCCGCGCGGGCGGTTTAATGGTAGTTTGCTCTATTTCTTCAGTTTGTTATTTACATATTTTTGACAATTTTATTCAGAGGTGAGGCGCGTGCTCTCTGGGGTCTCCTGTACATTTTTAAGTGCTTGGCAAAATTGAAAGGATCACTAGTAGTCTTACACACACTCACACACGCGCGCGCGCACACACACACACACACACATCCTCCTGGAACCAGATGAAAAATTGACACTGATAAAAACTGATGGATTCTGGGAAGGGTGGAGAGGTGTTGGGTGGGGATCCCTGGTGCTGTTTCATCTCTTCTCTTTTGTTCTCCTTGTTTAGCTTCAGGTGAGGTAGAGTGGCTTATCCCTGCCGATCATACTGCCGCTGCCAACGAGAAGAACGTGTTAGTGGAGTTACAAAAAAACACAAACCATCGTCTCCTGTGTCTTTCAGACAAATCTTACGAGAAACAATCCAAATATTAGGAAAAAAATCAGAGCTGCTCATTCACATGAAAACAAAATAGCTTTTTAATAAAAGAAATGAGAGACTGTTCAAAACTTCGACTCCTATTTTGAACAGAGTAAACTGTATTGATTTCCACCAGTTAAAAGCAGCCATTATTTTAATTTTAAAAGCAAGTTCCCCAACTGCAAAATGTGCCTAACAGCCAATTTGCTAAATGCATTTAAAAAAAAAGCTCAGTTCAGGATGGAATACCTCAAAAATTCTACAATAAAATATTATTCAATTTTGGATTCTGACAGACAATTATATTTACTATAATCATAAGTAAGCAAAGAGTCTAGCAAAGAGTTTTTGAATGAATGTCCTTTGGTTCAACACATGGAGCCACAAATATGAAATATTTCCCATTTATGAACAGACTGAGAACAAAACACGTTTAATATAAAGCAATATGTTTATTTTGTAATCCCACACACATCTCTAACATTATATCATTTTTTTCTGAAGATTATTGTAGTTTTCAGACAGTCTCTGTGTCCACACATGAAAACTTTATTTTTGAAAATGACGCACAACGTCGATCCTTTTAAAAGCACTGGGCAGTTTTACGAAATGAATCAACGCCTGCCAGCCAATCAGAGCCCTGTCTACTGTTACATTAATGTTTTAAAGATTTTCCTGCATCTTTTGGTCAGTTGTTCAAATCTTCAAATGAAATCACAATATTAAGCTTGATGTGAGAAGCACATAAAAGTTTATCTCTTCAGTCTCCTTGTTTTCACGTCTCTGGAATAACTTGGAACATTATAAACCACATCTAAACTCTTTTTTTAGATTTAGCTCTGGGATGTTTTTCAGTGTGAACATCTTTATAAATAACCACTTTTTGTTTGACAAAAAGCTGAATTAATGATGCCAGCGCTTTATCGGCTGTATTTTGATTTCAAACGTGCCGTTTTCAGCGCTTCACATTGGTATATTACATAATAAATAATGAATCCTGCACAGAACTGAAAGCACACAGAGTCCCCTGATGCTGAGCGTCTCGGGGGACAAGCACGGCTCAGACCGAAGCAAACACACGCGCGGTGTTTACCTGCAGTGGTTCCCGCCGCATTCCCGGTTGCAGTATTCACTGTCCCAGTCAGGGTTCTGGCCCACCGGGTTCAGAGCCCCTGGAGACGGAGAGCCGGCCACGCTCTTCTGGTACTCAGACTGTAAGTGAGAGAATCCCTGAGGGAGAGCGAGAGAGAGATGGAGAGAGAGGTGCTTCAGAACAGATTCGGATCAGAAATAAACGAAGCGTTTGCTTTCAGATTCCGACAAATGGCACTTTATAAAATGTTGTTTACAGCCAAATGAAGTTCCATATTGGGCTTCTATTCAAATTTTATTGGCACTCTATCTCTATCTTATAATTTATATCTTATAATTTATATATCTTTTTATTAGTACTGTATTGTTTAAACACCGTTTCTTGACTTGAAATTTGTTTTCTGACTAAATGTGAAGTGGTTTCTCAGTTTCGCCGTGTTTCTGCTCTGTTTCTTCCATTTATCTCCAAAGCGTCATAAACAGTAGCTTTTATTTTCAGCAGAAAGCAACAAATCCAATCGACCAATCACAGCGCACTTTTCACACCTTTCACAGCAACCATCATCGTGGCATTTCACCCTGTAAGAAATACTTCTGTCTATGTTTTCCTTTTTCTCATTGAAGTCATAGTTTTGGCTCCATGGAAATGAAATGATCTGCTGATGCTGAAGCTAAGAGCCACAAAAGTTCCTGTCTGTAAAGCAGCTTCCTGTGCAGCAGAATATTTAACATTGTTTATAAACCTCACATTAATCAATGGCTTACATGGAATTTCGCAGGATGAACGCAGCGACTTTTTAAGAAAGATTTGGTTCAGTAGCTGATGATGTTTGGAACTAAACATAAATCACCCAAAAACTTTTTTTTAGATATTTGGGAAATTTTCTCTTAAAAAAATGTTTTGAATAAAAAAGTAAATGAGATTTTTAATGTTATTATGAGCTCATTGTGACACATTGCAACAAAATAAATCTCTTTTTCTCAAATTAAAATTCATGGATTACAGAGTTGTGGAAGCAAACTCTTCAATACAAATATACAAAGATTATTTACAATAAAGTTTTTTATTATTCCATGTTTTGGCAGGAATGTAGATTAATTTTATAAACGTGTTTATTTACATCAGAGGTGTGAAACATTCATCTGAGCTCGAGGGCTGCACAAGGAGCTTCTGTGGATAGAATATTTCACAATAGAATATTTCATTGATTCCATATCTCAGCGCTCTGGATCTGAGCACTGGTCCCCACTGAACTACCGCACTAAAAACACTACATGATGAAACTTCAGCCTCAGAAAGTTTCTACTGTCAAAAGGAGAGATGATACTGGCACCGCTGCAATTCTATCAGCAGCATCATCATCTTATGGGGAAACCGAAACCTGCTCTCACACAATCACTCGTCAGAGATGCAGACGTTGATGTTGTTTTCATGCTGAACATGGATTAGACACTAAAGGGAACTAAATGTCTCTTCCATTAGAACGGATGATAAATCCAAACGAAGACGTCTCTTCTTTAATGCACATCATTCACTTTAAGTTGGACTCAGAATGCGATGTTTTTATGTTTGGGCTGCATCCAAACACTGGAAACAAAAGAGACAACAGCAGTTTCTCAATCAGTTCACGGTGCTCTCCGCGGAGCTGTGTTTGCATGTTTCCACATTATTCATGTTTGACGAGTATTTGACGTGTTTGTGTAATGCTGAGGTGTTTGAGGTGAGACCGCAAACACACGCAAGCAGCATCTGACGTGTTGCTTCTCGCCCACTGACCTGCTGTCCCGGGGTGGGTGAGTGCAGTGGAGCCTGGATGCCCATCTGATGCCCCTGGACGTGCTGCATTCGGAGGGAGGCGGGTTGGTTGAGCAGGGAGCCCTGGTGGAGAGCCAGCTGAGGGTGCAGAGGAGGGCTGATCTGGAAGGATCCGGGGGGAGAGCCGCTCAGCAGCCCGTGTCTAGAGGCGCCTGCCGCGTAGCTCTGCAGATCCGACAGCGGGAACGCCCCGGCTCCCAGGTACGGGGATGAGGGCTGAGGGGGCACGCTGTAGAGGGGGGCGCTGGGGGGCAGCATGTGGGATGAGGGCTGACTGGACTGGATACTTTTGCTCTCCACTGGGTCACTGTACGTCTGGCAGAGAGGGAGAGAGAGAAGGTTCTTTATTTTATCTACTGTCACCTAAATTATTTATTTCATTTCACAATTTCTTTATTCCTCGTTAACTTCCAGAAAACTTACGAGAGCTTGAACGTGATACCTGCTAACGTCTGCTGTTACCTGCTAACCGCTACTTGCTACTGTTTCCCACTACCCTCACCTGGTCCTGCAAACTGCTACAGCTAGTTGTCATCACTACCTTCTAACTACCTGCTACATCGACCTGATACCACAGTAATGCTATTTTTGCTAGCATCAGAGCAATTCATCCATTCCTGCTGATTACAATCCCTGGAATGTGCATCACGGGATTAAAATGTTATGTGGGGATTCTCACAATGCAAATAAATAGTGAAACATGCAGCGCTTCTGCAAGAACATTTCTGAGGGACATCTCTAGATCTGCTCTTCGCACCATCACTGAGAAAAGATCTGAGATTGTTCTCCTTTTCATCATTCTCAAGAGATGATGATGATGATGATGATGAAGACTTGATCAAAAATGTGACCAAATAATCCTTTCCACTTCGCTCAGGTCCCAGGCAATGATGAGCAGATCCTGGGCAGGTTCCTCACATTTCTCGACTGTTTCTTGAAACAATTCTGTGCAGGCGTTTCTCACAGGACATGTTTTGACAAGTTGTGCTACTTTAAAAATGACGCTTACACACACCCCTGTCGATCTAAAAGCTGCTAAAACCACAAAGCACAGCAAATAAAAGAGCAGCAGGTGCATGGGTTAAAACACCTCAAAAAACATCACATTTCCACTCATTCGTCCGAAGAATGCTCTTCTATTACAAGCGCAACAGAGAGCAAAACCCTCATTTAAGACAAAAAGAGTCATTCATGAGTTTGTTTTACATTCTGGGTTTGATGCAGCCATTTTTTCCTTCCTTTTTGCACGGCGTTATATGAACCCATCAATCCTTGCATCTGGCAGAAACCGATTTGATGAAATATTTAATTATAGGTTGCTGTGGGAGGGAACGGTGTTTAATAAAAGCCCTGGAGCTGGATGAATGCTGCATTCAGAGCTCAATCAAGCCTCTTGTTTTTGGCCAGCGAGCTCAGAGAGCATACGCCGGGAAACAGCTCGGCGAGTGTTTAGCATGAAAATGCAATTTGCCTTTTTCAAAAGAGAAACAAAGAAGGAGAAATTAGCGGTTTGAAATGGCAGCGTTTTATTATGTAGATGAACGCGTGCAATGAAACGACAGATCCTGCTGATTTCTGCTCATTTGAATCAGCTGAGGCGCTTTTGTAGATTTGCTATTGATTTACGGAACGCACTCGTGAAATATAGATTAGGATCTATGTGAAGATGCAATTAAATAGATTAAAACTGCGAGGAAATATGATCGAGGTGAGCGTCGCACACATCCAGGAGATACTGGGGCTGTTTTTTGGGGATGCATACACACTTCCAACATGTATTCCTTTAAATGCAATGGACACTCGTGTATTAGATGCTTTTAAAATCACAGAGCAGCGAGTAAACGAGAAGAAAGAGGTGCTGGTACCTTGGAGACCAGGCTGGCCCTGTACGCCGCCAGCGCCTTCAGATATTCCTTCTTCGCTGCTTCTGTTTTCCGCTTATAGGCCTGCGAGGGGAACACACAGATGTAAAAACACTAACAGCTGACAAATAAACTGAAACACAGAAATGCATCAGTCATTGGGAGGCGTTACACGTTAGAAATAGATCACTGATACCTGAAACCATTTAACATAACACACGTTAAACATTAGAAATCTCTCACAGTCTTTAGCCACCAATTGTTCTCCCGCTTAAATAGACGAGAGCGGCCTGTGACATTCATCAAGAAAATAAGAAATAATCCAGAAAAAAATGGCACAAATAATGCTGGTATTTGATGAAAATTTCATCTCAATATGTAGTTGGATGCTAATGACAGATCAAACATCAGAAGGTTTAGATCCTGCAGATCTCCTCTAGAGCAGTCGCTGGGAAAGCTCCCTCCCAAGATTTTCAATGGGTTTGAGATCTGAAGACTCCTGGAGACTCCAGGACCTTTATACTCTATTGATAACTAGGAAACAAGTGGAGGACAGATCAAAGAAGGGTCAGGTCTGTGAGAGTCAGAGATATGTATATAGGTGACCATGGATACGTATATTCCACCATGATGTGATTTTCTCGATTGTTTTTCTTTTTTGCCTCTCATAGCTCTGATAAACATTACAGGCTTCCTCATCTTTATAACTGGGAGAACTTCCACAATTGGTTCTGCAGCAGAAACTAGCGAAAACAACACGTAACGGAGACTTAAAGAGAACCAAAGTATGTTTTTCAGGAGATCCAATGCACTGGGAGATTTGGGGGTGTTTTTGAGCTGTATTTCCTGCCTGAAGAAGCCCGTGCAAACCTTCTCAGACATTGGACATTTCTAATGTAATTACTTGTCAATCATCTCACAATCCAGAATTACACTTTCCATTTCTCTCCGGCAACAAACGCAAGCAATTCCCCGAGAGAAAGCAGCTCCGGGATGAGAATGATTCGGGCTGATGAAGAAAAACAGGCTTTAAATCGCTCACCGAACGCATCACGGACAGAGAGATGAGCAGAGAAACACGAAGTGACTGAACGAGATGAAGATGGCGGCGGAAAATCACTTTAATATCTCACTCTGAGACGATCTGTTAGGCAGATTGAGATCCGTGATTGAGAAAGAAATATGTGTCTCCTGTTGAAGAGAGAGATTCAGCATCTCATGAACAAACTGTAGGGACTGGGCGATATCTTCCTCTTATTACATCATCATCATCATCATCATCATCATCATCATCATCATCATCATCATCATCATCATCATCATCATCATCTCTGCATTACAATAGAAGAGCTATTTTTGCTAAATTATAAATTACAATTTCTAATTTTACCATTGTTACCAAATAACACAGTGTTACATTTAAATGTATTTACTCCTAATAGCTCAATCGTTCTTTCTGACATGATCGATGATGTTCTGAAATGAAACGTTAGCTGTAGCTGATGCTAACCATAGGTTATGCTAGCCGCAGCTGATGTTAGTCATAGCTACACCAGCAATAGCTGACTTTAGCTGTAGTTGATTGCTGATAGTAGCTGATGCTAGCTGTAGATGATGCTAGCTGTAGCTGATGCTAGCTGTAGCTGATGCTAGCTGTAGGTGATGCTAGCTGTAGCTGATGCTAGCTGTAGCTCATGCTAGCTGTAGATGATGGTAGCTGTAGATGATGCTAGCTGTAGATGATGCTAGCTGTAGCTGATGCTAGCTGTAGGTGATGCTAGCTGTAGCTGATGGTAGCTGTAGATGATGCTAGCTGTAGCTGATGCTAGCTGTAGCTGATGCTAGCTGTAGATGATGGTAGCTGTAGATGATGCTAGCTGTAGCTGATGCTAGCTGTAGCTGATGCTAGCTGTAGCTGATGCTAGCTGTAGATGATGCTAGCTGTAGCTGATGCTAGCTGTAGCTGATGCTAGCTGTAGCTGATGCTAGCTGTAGATGATGCTAGCTGTAGCTGATGCTAGCTGTAGATGATGCTAGCTGTAGATGATGCTAGCTGATTCTGCATTATACAAAGACTTTAATTTCATTTTTATCGACAAATCTTCTGATTTTATTACAAGAACTCTGACTTCCTCCCCAGTTTTTGAGTTTAATCTTATAATTCAGAACTTATTTCAAGAAATCTTTAAAAATTATAGTAAAAAAAATCTAGTACAGACAAACTTTTTGCTCTCTCTTTTTTGTTTAAAGTTTAAATGTCGAGAAAGCCTAAACACGGGCCTGACGCTCCATTGTGGATTGTGATCAGAATAATTCCCACAATTTTTTACAATAATCTTTAAACGATTGAAAGGATCCCCTGCGAATGCGTCAGTAGGTTCCGCCTGTAAAGAGCGACCGCACGATGCATCGAGGAAGAAATGTTTGTCGAGAGGACCTTTGAGTGATTAGAAATCCCCCTGAGCTTGTTGTGGAATAAAAATCCTGTGAGATTCTGTTTTTGCCGGGTTGATGTTTCTCCGGTTCACAATGACGTCTCTGACGGTGGTAATGAACTTCCAGTGTCTCTGTTCTCATTTAACCCTGCTTTAACGAGTGTCCCTAACGAACGACAGCGGCTCTTGAGTAAATGAGCAGCCTGAGGATGTGTAATTACTCCAGAGTGAACGGCTTCATTAGCAGCTCACGGCCACACGCAGACGCCCCCGGCTCCAACACAATTAGCCCTAATTGAACCCTAATGAAAGCTTCTTGTTTGATAAACGCTTAATTATGGAAGACAATAGCTGGCAGAGAAATGAGAGAAAGATGAAACGAGGAATTGGAAGAAAGTAAACCAAGAAACAAGAGAATCAGATTGAAATGGATTATAAACAGAAAAATCTAGTTTACCAAAAAAGTCAAGACGTAAACTCTTCCACTGCAGTGATTGCGTTTGATCTCCTGCAAGACTTTTCAAGCTACAGCCACCAAACTTTGCAAAAGCATCTCTTTGCAGATTGGCACCACTAAAGGAATTCTGGGGAATCGCTGAGAATGCTGGGAACTGTTCCATTGACTTAACATGAGGTTAAACTTTGTAAAACTTTGTGAATCTCGTAGAACCTTCAAACTGACCGCACGTGTGGAGGTTATCAGTCTGGGCAAGAACATACCCACCCCTGTGCAAAAGTAATCGAACCCCTTGAACAACTTCTAACAGCAATATCTTCAACATCTTCAAGATGGATTTGATTATGCTAATCATAGTAACAAAGTACAATTTTTATAACATCAATGACAGCTTCATAGCAACCAGGCTGATTACCATAGCAACCAATTTGGCATAGCAATATCTCACTTTTGGAAAGTTATGTCACTGACCCCTCCACAGCGACCAGGATGTTTACATTACGATATCTTAATATTAGCTTATGGAGATTGCTTTAGATCACTCATTTTGGCATGGGGATCTTTGTATTCATGGAGAAATACAACCTTTCCATTTTGCATATAAAAAACTGTTAAACGGCACTTTCTACAAACAGATCCTTCTAATCTCACCTGAATTAAACTAAATATAATATTTAAGCAGACAGGAAAGATTACAGTATTTTTTTATCTAATTGTAGCTGCAGTCCTGATTTTCCACCGTTTGTTTTCACCCAGGGCTGTTTTTGTGGCAGACGAGGGGTTAAGATGCAGAAAGAATCAGATTTGGGTGAGCAGATGTCCTTGAGACGAATGAAGGGCGCGGGGTGATGTCTCATCTGCTATTCTCAGCATGATCCAATCACCAGCGCACAGATAGAAATAAAAAGAGCCCTGGAAATGAGGAATTCACATTCAAGGGTGTCAGCAGCAAAATGAAGATTCATGGTGAAGAGGGGAGAGAGAAGCAGGCTCGAATTAAAGAGAAAGTGAGGGAGAGAGAGAGGTGAACACACCGCACTCCATCAGGCAGACACTCATCTGAAATGTTCCAGAGGATATGCTAAAAATACAGCAACCCTTTCTCTCTCTGACACACATCTAAAGTTACACTCCGAGCTGATCTGAAAGAATCTCTAAAAACAAAACAGATTAGCTGGATTCACCACTGCTCCTGGTGTTTAAAGCAGCTCAAATAACCTGAAGTGTGCAGCACAGGGGAAAAAGAAAGAAAAGGTTTATCGGTTTGATTATAATGCACAGCCGCATTGTACAGGAAAAAACATCCTTTCCTCTTTAAGATCTCAAAAACAAGAGTTTTATCAATGGAAAGTCAGAAAAGCTCCATTTGAGGGTATCATCCATCCATCCACCCCTCCATCCCTCCATCCATCCATCCATCCATCCATCCATCCTTCCAAACAAATAATAAATGAAACAGCCATCAGCTCAAACAATTATCCAGGCAAGAAAACAAATACCCAACAATCCTAAAGATGAATCATAAAACAAGCCACTACTAATACTAACCAACAAACCACCCACAAAACTAAATAACCAATCACACTGTCCAAAACACACTGTCCAATCAGCCAGTAGATACGTGTTCATACAACGATACTCTGCTAATCAAACAAAGCTACCCACAAATTAACCAAATAAATTCATAATTAATCCAACCAACCCATAACCAACCAACCAACAGACCTATCAGCAACTAACCTATAAATTACTGACGACCTTTAATCAACCAACAACCAACGAATTAATCAACCAAACAACGGAAACATCAGCGACAAACCAACCGACCGACCGCTGGACCGACCAACCGACCATCTTAACAACTCATCAACAACTAACCAATCAAATGGTTACCAAGATCTGAGCCGAGCTCTCACTCCTGGTTTTCTAAGATCTGCAGGTTCACATCTACTGACCTGTTTCTGTTCCTCTCCCAGACTGTCCCACATGGAGGCCACGATCTTGGAGACATCTCCGAAGGTGGCGTTGGGGTTCTGACCCTTGATGGCAGCCTGAGTGTCCCTGAAGAAGAGTGCGTACGCCGAGACGGGCTTCTGAGGCTCGTTCGGGTCCTTCTTCTTCTTCTTCTTCTGAGGTTTGGGTTTGGGCTTCATCATTTCTGAGGAAGGCCTCTTCTCTCCAGTGATCTGAAAAAGAAGGAAGCGAGTTCCTGAGTGTCTGCAGAGCATCACCAATGCAAATGTATTCCTAAACAAAGCCAGAGTCACGTTTGGTGCCAGTGGAAAACCTTAGTGAGTCAAGATGAGAATCTTGTTCTGGTTTCAGTATTGTGTGCTGCCAGCTATAAACATGTCATGTTTGTTTTTAAAGTGAGAAAATAATGCTGGTCTTCCTTTGGATCCCTAGTAACTCAACCTGGAAGTTTGTGTCTCTGTTTGTTAACGTGTGCCTTGATTTAATTGTAAATATGATAAACCGTATCAAACTGGAGGTTTCTGAAGTTAATGAACTAAACCCAAAGTAATAATAATCTGTGTGCAGATGTGGTTTAATAAAACCATGATCTGTCCGTTCCGTATTTTAAAACGGTTTAGAGAACAGAAACACAGATCCATGATCTAAACAAACAGAAGAAGAATAACGACAGAATGAAAAACAAACAGATCACGGCGTGTTGATCCGCAGCAGCTCTTTGTTTTCGACAGGAGCCACAGCACAGAGGAGAGTTCAAGCAAATGAGTGAAAGAGGTTTCTAGGTCAGATCTTGATGGTTAGATAACGTCAGTCTCTCTCATCAGCATTTGCAGTGTACCAAAAAAAGGGAAACTAATTTGAGGAGAAGAGAAATGTAGCGTGAAGCGCCGCTGATGCCCCATTACGGCAGAACACTGAAGGATTTCCATACGCAGCTGGCTTTACATCAGCAGAACCAACATCCACCCGAACACAGACTACATCCAGCAGAAAACCAACAGCAGCTCTTTTATTATGTATATTTCCATTTAATTTCAAAACAAAGCGTGCTAAATAGGATTAACTCCTCGTCATAATGCCCCGTTGCTCTGGGTCGAGTTATGAGTCAGATTCTGTTGCTTTGTGTAACGATATAGTTTCAGTTTGAGGTGGGCGTCGTATGCTCGTGTTCTCTAAGTTCTGATCTGAGCACAGCTGCACACTTCCAATAGAGGCATCATCAGAATCCACTAGCATGTGCACGCACACACGCACGCACGCACACACGCACGCACACAGATATACACGGCTCAGATTTATACGTTTCATTAAATAAACCCCAACACAGAACATCGAGATAATAAACCACGTCATGAAGATTACAAAGTCTACAACTGTAAACCCTCCAAGTATTCAAGAAAAATCGAAAAGTGTTCAATATGAAATATAAAAGAGTTCAAGTCAATTGAGAAGAATAAACCTAAACGTACAAACATGAGTTCAAAGCTAACAGTGGTAGCATAATAAAGAGAGAGAGAGTAAAGTGTTTCCCCAAAACCACTGAGACACAGGTGTCAGAGAAGAGATGGAAATCTCCCATAATTCCATTCAAGCATCTGCACCTGTTTTCCGAGGATGAAGCATCTAATAATTTTGGAATATCTTTGATGAGCTGTTTTTTTGAACGTTAAATCCTGCCTTGCTCCGGACTCGTTTCGCCAGGTACGACGAGGCACGAGCCTCCAGAAGAACAATGTCCTTTATAAACATCATGTTTGCTAATTCACTCTTTGTGTTCTCCAATCCAATTAAGCATGCAGCCCGACGATAATGAGGGATTTGAGCTGCCTGCGCATTACATGCAACAGTCAAATTAAATTCAACCAGACGCAGCCAATAAAAGAGCAGGATGACGGACAAGCAGGAGTAATTGCTTTTCTGGAACAATGAAAGTGAATGGAGGGATGGAGAGGAAGAGAGAGAGAGAGAGAGAGAGAGAGTCGTGTTGTTTGTTAACAAATCACACAGAACAAAAGACGTCAAGATGTGAAGTTAAAATGCACAGATGTGTAAACACCACCGGAAACATGGAGAAGCGATCAAATCCAAGTGATGAAGACGGAATTATTCTCACATCCTGTCGTTAGTCGTTTAAAGAGCACCAATCAGATCTTCCCAGAAGTGAACTCTTACCCACAGAGTAAACCCTTTCTGACAGCAGTGTGCTCAGCTTTCAAGAAGAGGGTCATCAAGGGTTTCGATAAGGAGCAGAACGTCAAACACAGGAGATGCGAGAAAAAATGGATTCTCATCATGATTTAGCCTCAGATGATTCTGGAGCAGTAAAAGCTTCAGAAATTGGAACAGGAAATGAGCTGAACTCCATCGACCAGACACTAGAACTACAAAAATGACCTCTGTAACATCTGCTACTGTTTGGAAAAAGCTTCCGCCAGATGCAGAAAGTTTGGAAACAGAGACGTTTCAAATGCTATGAAGGAAGCTAGCACAAAATAGCATGATCATGACGTTAGCATGAACTAGTATCTCCTTAGAATGACCACGATGCCATAGCATTAGCATGATGCTAGTATGGCATTAGCATTAGCCTACACTCAAAATAGAAAGAGCTGTGTAGAAGATAAGGTTCCCCAGATGGCAGAACGTTCGGAGCACAAATCAAGCTGAAGATAAGGGAATCAAGGAGACAGGATGGTGTCTCACGATGATCTCAGTGTCCTCCTTCATCGGTGGATGGATGATGTTGAGAAGAACCAGGACTCTTCAAGAGCTTGTCACCGTCGCAGCTGAGCGAGAAGAGGCTTTGTCTTGGGTGGAGATCAAGAACCCAATGGTCACACTATCACGGTGGAGTGAGGAGAACATTCCAGAAGGAAAACCATGTCCAGCAGCTCTTCTCCTGACCAGTAGCTTGAATCTTGGTGGAGACAGCAACACACCAGAGATAATCGAGGGAAATATGAGACTTTCTGGATGAAAACGCAGGACAATAACCAGAACACAGGCGGAGCAGTGATGCTGAGCTGTAACCTGATGGAGCAAGAAAGAGGAACCAAAGTTCCCAGAGAAAATTTAATAAATAGATTTAGTTTAAAGACCTGATGAACACCTGAAATGAAAGAGATGGTAGATGGAGGAGCACTAGTGGAGCTGCAGATGCTCCGTCTGAGAGAAAGAGAGAGAGAGAGAGAGAGAGAGAGAGAGAGAGAGAGCTGAGTTCCTCATCATCAGCTCCTGGCTTCATCTCACATCTCTTTTCATTCAGATTATTAAAAGCATTGCTCCACACCCACAGTGAGGTTTAATGAGGTGATAAATGCTCTAAAACTGAAGTTAGGAAAGATGTTTAGCTTCGGCGAGGAGCACCACATGTGAAAGCTGCACTCTGAATCTAAAGCTTTCCAAACACTCATCTGAATCATCATCTAGAACGGGTTTGTACCTTAGCGTGGTACTTAGCTTCCTCTTCCTGGGCGGAGCTTGAGGGGGAGGGCGTGGCCGACTGACTCCCTGTGGATGAGGGCGAGCCGTGGCCGATCTGGGAGCTGAGCTGGGACAGGGCGCTCATGGGATGGGGCGGGATCCGGCCCGAATGCTTTATCATGTGGGCGCGGGGGTAATGAGCGCCCGCGTGCCCCCCAAACACCGGCATCTAGGGTGAGAGAATAACACTTTACTTCTAGAGTCCACTTCACAACAGTTTATGATCCGAGAAAAGCTCAAATCTGGACAAAGATCATCCTCCTGACATTTCTGAAACAGTTTGAAAGAGATAGACATTCAAAGGAGAATCATAGAGTCCGTGTGTTTATCTGTAAGCAATTATTTCCTGCAACTTTCCTTTTATAGGGTCACAGGGTTCTGCTGGTGCTCATCTCCAGCGCAGACCGGGGTCTCCCCAGGGAAATGCAGTTTTTCACTACTCGCCGTATCACCATTACTTTACTTCACCATTATATCACCACCATTACAACAATATAATGATGCAAATATTTCTGAATTAAATATAAAAACTGATGTAAAAAAAAAACAATTATTATATATTGTACAAAAAGTAATGGAAAATAATTGAAATATTTATTGACTAACATAAATAAATCACAATCCTTATTAATAAACCAACTATTCAACAATAAAAAATAAACACGAGAATAAGAGTTTAGTAATAATAGAAGAGAATAGAAATAAGAACCAGCCCTGCATCGCTATACATAAATACAAAGTAAAAATACTTACAATTATAAATATTTCCAACGTATTTACATTTGAAAAAAAAAAATTCAAAGTACAGTGAAGCTAGAACTTTCTTAAAAAAAAAGAATAAAAATAATATGATATTGTAGCATAACACACTGTAGTAAATTAACAATCAGCTGTGAAATACTAGACAAATGTTTAAATATTACAAATTAAATTTGTGATATTAACTAATAAAAACAAACAAATAAATAAAAAGTTGATAGAAACTCCATTAATTTGTTTCTTTGCTCGAGCCAGGGTCACCGGGTTCTGCCGGTGCTCTGGCTCACACTGGGTGCATCCTGAAGAGGTCTCTCCTGAGAGTGACGTAGAGTCTCTAATTCACAGTTTCTGGACTGTGGCAGGAGGAAACCCTCTCCAGCACGAGGAGAACCCCTCGAGAAATCGTTTGACAGCTCGCTGTGCGGCCTGCACCAGGATTTCTCTTCCATGCTGTTGTGAATGTTTTCGTTCCATTTCTTTATTTAATATTCTTATAGGAAAGGACACTTAAGTAAAGTTTGCTTTCTTGATTTCATCTGAGATGTAATCCAGATCCTTCAGCGAACGATGGATCTCTCTCTAATCTCTCTCGTGATCTCTCAGAACCTTCACAGATCTGATCAGACTGAGGCTAATATCTGAAGTCCATCAGAAGAACGAGATAATCTTGATTTACAGTAAGTCATCAACCACACTCCTCTCTCAGCATGAATATGAAAGAGACTTCAGAAAAACCACGACTTAAAACAGAAAAGTCCCGACACAACCACAAGAACTGAGAGCACCAGCGATGCTCGCGTCAGAGCAGGACATCATCAGAGAGAGGTGTTCGAGGCCAGAGAACACACTGGGTTTTAAAAAACAAAACCATTTTGATTCTGAAACGGTTCCATCAGTCCTTTTATTTGAATAGAAAACATCTCTCGACTAAAAGCTCGGCGCAGTTCAGATCCAGTTGAAGTTTTGGGGACCAGCGTCTGGCCAGAAACTGACGATGAAAAGATTCTCATTGGCTCTGATCTGCTTCTTTAATCTCCAGCTCTCACGTGGAGAAGCAAATGTCACGCTCTTCACCGAAGGTAAACATCTTTCGCGTTTCAGTTTTAGAGCATTTATCACCTGGCTGCACCTCGCTGTAGGTGTGGACTCTGCTGAAATCCCATCTACAGCCATTCATCCCCTGCACAATTCCACTGAAAGCTCCATCAGATGAAGCCTGAGCTGCTAAATGAGTTCATTTGCTACAAACGCAACACTTCTGCTCGCTCTTCTGAAACTCTTCCACTTTAATATTCCTCCATCTTTCACTTTACTCTTCAAAAGGCATCTCATCAGAATAAATGTGATTCATTTACACATAAATAGGAATGCTCAGCGATCAAAGGCAGGAGAAAGTTGATGAACTAGCGTTTATGAGCCGCATGCAACATTCAGGAGAGCAGCTGAATTAAACATCGCTTTTATGACGACTGTGAGCTTCTCAAAAGAGTCGTGGAGCGGCTGTAAACATTAGCGCACGGGCAGCGGTCGGGTAACTGCGCTAATTAACCTCTCAAGACTTGCTAATAGAGGCTTTTTAATTTCAAAGAGCAAGAAAAATGCATCAAGCTCTTGATTACTGAGGAGGAATTAGCCAACGTTTTCACGAGAATAGCCAGTGAACTGGGATCAGTGCTTTAGAGACACACTGATAGAAACACTAATCCATGTTCACGAGTCGGGATCATACACATGCTGCTGGACAATCTGGAAAAAAAGTTTTTTTCATTCTTTTCGTTGAATTAACTCCCAAGCAGAGATGGGAAAGCACGCGTCCTTCAGCAAGAACTAACTTCATATTTAAAAAAAAAAAGTTAATTTAACTGTAAAAAACTGCAAAAAAGAAAATTTGACAAAAGATGAAATAACCTTAGAACTAATATTCTCACTTCTCCCTCATCGTCAGTCCCCCGATTCACACCGTCTGACTCTCCACGATCGTGTCCTGCCTTCTTGGATCTCCATGCTCTCTTGTGTGTCTCTTTGGGGTTTGGTCTCTGAAGACTTTGTTGGATCTGTGATCTCCTGGGTCTACATCCGCTATATCAGCCCTGATACTGTTCCCATCAGGGACATCTTTCTGAAAGTTTTTCAATAAAAGTGTACGTACCACATTTTTGACAGTAAATTTCTGACCAACACAGCCAGTTTTATTTTTGTACAGTGTAGCAGATGTTCTATAATGCTTTATAACCGTCCTTCAATGATTAATTTAAACATATACAAAATGCTAGTAGCCTCACTGTATGATTAGAATATTTCAGGGTGCACACGTGGAAATATGTTTTTGAATATTTCATCTTTAACAAACGACACATTATTTTAAAATTAAGAGAGAGGGAAAGTGAGAGAAACCAAGAGATAAAGTAAGAGAGGAGAGAGATTGACAAAGACAGTAAGCATTTGAAGGAAAAAAAGAAAGAAGGAAAGAAAGAGGAGTGAGAGAAGTGTAGAGAGTGGGGAGCAAAAGAGAAAGGAGTGAGCAGAGATAAGAGAAAGGGAGGGGGGAAATAGAAGACAGGGGAAAGTAGAGAGATAGATTGAAAGAGAGCTAGAGAGAGAGAGAAAATGCGGAGAGGGAGGGAAAGCAAGAGAGGGGGGGGGAGAGAAAATACAATTAGTTCAATTTTGAGTAGAGTGAAATAGCTTTAATGTTATAGTGAAAGAGAGAGAGAGAATCCGGGGGAAGAAGATAGAGGCCATTAGTTTAATTTTCAAATTCAGTCAAATAGCTTTAATGTTGGAGAGATACATGAGAGAGAGAGAAGGAGAGAGAGAGAGAGAAGGAGAGAGAGAGAGAGAGAGAGAGGGAGGTGGAGAGAGCGAGAGTTAGAGAGAATCCATTAATTTTCCATTTTCGACAGAGTTGCTCTTTAAGGGCTTTCACAAACCACGAAGCATTGAAAAACCAATTAATCAAATATGAACAGCCTATCATAGCTACGGCAACCCCGTCTCCATGGCAACCGCTGCCGGGCTAAGAGCGTCACCCTGTTTGGTTAAAACCCGGGTGTGCTACGATTCTCTTCTATAAACAGAGCTGAGAGAGAACTGATGGAGTCGGGTTTGGGTGGTACAGAGACTGGGACAAAAGAGAAGCGGGAAAACCTCGAAAACCAGCCATCAATCACCACCGCCCCTCCCTCTCGCCCATGAATAATTGATGTGATTGGTTTCTGAAGCATCATCATCCCGTCTGAGGATCTGAATATCATTTCTGTGGAATCTAACAGAGAAAAGAAGCATTTCATCTTTATCTACTCCTAAAGCGTGGAATAAAAATTACGACAAGATTAGACTCGTCTAAAATGTTTTCATAAACTGAGAGCTTTGTTAAACTGAGCAAGCTTGAGGTATTCATCCGTGTGTTGTTATCGATGGGTGCTGTCTATATGAAGATTTTTTTCTGGAGAAAATCACTGAAACGGACTGAACGCTAGTCATCGTTGACGTTGAACACGAAGGTGCCGATGTGAGCCTACTCTATCAAAGCAGCATTTAAAAACACCTCTTGCTTGTTTCCTTGTAACTGAAGCTGCAGTTCACTGACTGACCACTAGAGGCTGGTCATCCCATTGACGCTCCTGTTACTTTGCATCACAAATAAACAGGTTTCAACCTTTTAAAAATCTATATCACCAATTCTGCCTTAGTGACTACTGTGAGACGGAGGAATTCTGCCACTTGAGCGAGTCCAAGACCCACATTGAGCCGTGAAGAAGCCAAGACTCGTGATCTCAGCGCCAATCACCTGGTGTAACTAACATCAAGTGCAAAACATCAATGGCATGACATGACTCTTCCTGCTAGCATCATGCTAACATCAGCTATAGTCAGGCTCCTATTCTCGCTTTAGCAAAAACATTAATGCTTTAACTTTAGATTAAACTAAAGTTAAAGAGTCACAACACTCGAGACTGAGCAGGTGCTTTCACACATCAGTTTTGAAAAACCCAAGGAAAGGGGGTGTGGTCACGTGTGTATTTTTGATCCAAGCAGATGGGGTGGATTTGCGTAAAAAGAAGAGTTCATAAAACACTGGCCATTTTTTGTCACGCCTCATTCAAATCTTTGGTTTGGAAGCAGCGTACAATCTAAGCATATATTTATCTATTGTTTATTCAATTATTTATTTGTTATTTTATGTTTTGAATATCTCCTTTCTACTTTTATTTACTTATATATTTGTTCATACTTTCTACAAGGACATCACAGGGAAAAGCTCCTAAACAGCTCCTAAAGCAACCAATCACCAGCTCAAAATGATAATGAAGAGTAAACAGAGCTCCTCTAACACGTAATCAGGTGAATAAACAAATGTGAAACAGAAAAACCTTGGAAAATAAAAAAACAAAAGCCACTTGGAAACCCTCCCGATGGAGGAAATGCCTTTCACTGACAGAAAGAAATTAAATCGCTATCCATTATTTAACGATCAATAATTTTGGGGAAGATACCGTAACTATAATAAACAAAAACATGTTACCTTGTTTATAATCCCTATCGTTTCTACGATCTCCACGTTTTCTTTAGTGCTTTTTTCACTTTCTAAAGCAATTCATATTCCTTACCAAATAAACAATTTGAAAGAGAAGAAAATGACGAAACCAGCAAAGCTGTTCTCCAAACCACATTTGCTTTCAATTTATTTGGAGTCACGCTTCTAATCAAGGAATAAAGAGCCGAGCGCACCTTCACTTCTCTCTCTCCCTCGCTCAGAGCGAGCAGTCGATGAGAGCGCTCATAAACACGTTATATTTCTTTGTTTTGCTCTTTCAGATCAGAGATTGAATATTAGATTTTAATGCTGTGCGTTTGCTGAGAGACAGATGGAGAGAAGGTGATCGATAACGGAGTGTGAGGGAAAGAAAAGCTCTGAGAGTCTCCGAGTTCAAGCTAAATAAAGCTCTCGCGCGGCTCCACAAACATCAGGAAACACTCTCACAAAGGTTAGCCGTTGCCATGGGGACCATATGCTAATTACTAAATGGTATAATCCGTTATGGGGGGAGGGAGGCTGAGCTGCTGAGCATATTTCACCATCCAGAGCAATATCAAGCAGTTATTTTCCAGTGGATTTAACTTATTTACAGGCGTATATTTAACAATCTTTAGTAGTTCTCAGAAAAAAATACTCCTCCCATAATGTTTTACAGTTAAACATGTTTCTTTCTGTTTAAGAATATGACAACTCTGTTTGAGCTAAATGTTCAGGAACAGGACAGACGTCAAGTCTAACTGAGTATTTCTACTGTGCGGCCAATCACTTTGTTCCTGTCGTAGCCAATCACTTCCACCAACATGATAAAGACATAGCCAACAAATGCTAATGTATTTTATTTTATTCATTTGATATGCTAGCATCATGGTACAGACATGCTGATTAATGTTAGCACCATGCTAACACCATATTAATCCATGCTAATTCATTCTAGCATCATAGTATTTATATGCTAATTCATACTAACGTGTAATAATGACTAAAAATGCCTTCATACTAACGCGTAAAAATGCCTTCCAGCATCACTTTAGCTATATGCTATTTCATGCTAGCATAATGCCATCTTTCATGCTAGCATCAAGTTAATGACCAGATAAATCAAGCTAAAGACATGCTATTGACATAATAATTCCTGCAAGCACCAAGCTAATGATTTGCTAAATCATGCAAGCATTATGTTATTGACATGCTAATTAATGCTAGCATCATGCTAATGGCACGTGCTATTTCAAAAGTGAAAACAATTAAACTGTACTTGCTTTTTCAACTGTTCCAAACTTTTGAAACTTTAGTAATAAAAGAGCAGCTTTCTCCAGAGCACATTCATTTCCTCAACAGCTTTAAAAAAACGTAAAGTTGGAGGTTCATTGTTTTTCTTTTCCTGACACCTTCCCACTTCCCTTTTCTCGAGTTGGAATATTTTCACCGTGTCAATATTTCCAAATGTATATATTTATGGAATGTAAACAAATCCCTTTTTCATACATTTTTGTCCAAAATTGTATGTGTTCACCAGACAAACTCAAAGCAACACAGCATCCAGACGATCATAACAAAAGTGAGTCTTTGACGAGGGTCAGTCGATTAAAGGCGTGCAGAGCACACCTGCGCTCCTGGAAGAGCAAGCACAGGCTGCACGAGAGCTTAGAAACGACCCATGCCTGCTCCTCTCTCGATTCAGTCGTTCTGTTTCGCCGTGTCAGAGACGAACCGAGCGTGTCTTCGGGGAGACAGAAGCAGCTTGCCTTTGCTTACAGATTTAACCAGCGCTTGATTTATAATTGCCCCCCTCATTAGCAGCGTGAGCGGGGTTATAAATGACTCCTGTGGGCACCGTGCCATTCACAGAGCGCCGGGTTTCATGTTTTACCCTCAGGGCGAACACAGAGTCTTGTGGAGGGCAGAGAGACGAGATTCAGTGTGTGTTTACGGCTGAGATGCGGCCATAATTAACACCACCGTGGCCTCCTGCCTGCTGCGATTATCTCTCATTATTAGAGCCATTTGTTTCAATTAAGCGCTCTGTGATTTTACAATAGCGCCTGTGAACCTGCGAGGAGAGAGCCATCATTTCATCGAGAGGCGTCCAATCACAGTGAAGCACTCTCCCCGGATGCTGCGCTGCTGGACCGCTCTATACTCGACTGAACCTCACAGAGGACTCCGGGAGAAAAATGTGTGGCATCAAAACTTCTTCTGAACGCTCCTTATTTAAGATTACATTTTGGATTTTTATGATCATCTTCACTTTTGTGAACTTTTGATCTTTTTTACATTTACTGGCTCAATCTATCAGTTTAAAAAACAATTTATTATAAAAACCTCTACAAAAAAAAAATATATATATATATATATTCATATGTATATATAAAATATTAAAGGATTACAACATAATATTCATTTTAATTTTGCTGATGTTTTCTCCCTCTCACTGTTCATGCAGCTCGATGATTAAACCCCTTCGATGTATTTCTGTATTTCCTCTATTTATCGCCCTGAAAGCTCTGTACCCCAATCCAAGTATCCCGGGGCATCTAAAGGGTTGTAACGAGGCGGTGGATGGTTTGAATCCCAACATAAGAATCATTGGAACAACTCGAGCGCTTTCAGAACATCAGAAATGTTGATGTGAGGAGGAGATTGAAGGGAAAGCACTCGAGTGATTTGATTGGATCTTTATATCAAGCCCAGGACAGTTTTACTATGTAATATTCCAATTTAATTAACTGGGATGTAAATCTGAGAGATCTGAGGGTTTGTTCACAGATTCAGGAAGAATGGATGGACAGCTTTTATACGCCTCTACTGTTTCACGAGGATGTTCCGTCTGGTTTCAAACAGAAGTGAGACGAGCAGAAAGACGTCTGTTTCACGTTCTGTTTCGGTATTGGCACCGAGGTTTTACAGCTGCAACACGGACGAGGCGACCTCCTTCCAGAAGCACACTTCTTCTTCTTCTAGCAGCACTTTTCTGGAGCCAACATTTCATGCTGCAATAATTATTATTTTAACTTGATCCCATCTCTACTCTGTTCCTGGTTCATCACTTAAAACGTCATGAAAGAAAGAAAGAGGGCTCACCGGCCGCCGAACATTAACTCCAGCTTCATTCCAACAGCCATCAAGAAAACAGTAAAACGACGCTGTGTTTTATTTCCATTCATTCCTCGTGCAAACGTACAGAGACTGTGTGACACACGAGTAAAATCATGACAAACGAGCTCTGCTTTACGAGCTGCAAGAAAGAGACATTTTCTCTGTTCAAGGCGATACTGATAACACTTTATTTCGGCCTTCTCTGACCTTCTGTGACCTTTGCAGTGATCTCTATCTGAAACTAAATCACAAATTGCTGGTTTGGGGACAAATCGTTGGCATTAACACGCTGATTATATTTTCAAGGAGGTGCTGGTGAATTTGTTTAGAACTCTAAAGAAAAAACTACAGCATATTTGCATTGTTTCTATAGATATTGAAAATGTTTTATTATAAATCATTCTGTAAACTGATGCTCTACCAATCAAGAAACCTCATAAACAAATCAAACCTGGGGTTTATTCTTACAAACTGACGAACTGAGAGACATTCCTGGTTAATGAATCAGATGTGAGGGACTTTCTAAACCTAATTTGAGAGACCCTCTGAGATAAAAAAATCTGACACCAGATGAACCAATCAGACTTCACGTTCTTATCAACCAGTGAGATTTGAGAGACAATGAATAAGAACTGAGGGGTTTTACTAACAAATAATGAAATCTGACAGACAGTCCACCAAACAAACAATATTTTATTTACGTCCGTATCAGCCAATCACATTCAAGAAACGTTCTAAACAAACTAATCATGTGTTAACCAATCCGATTTGAGAGATATCCTAAACCAACGAATCCGGTTACAGATATAGAGCCGTCAACTAATCAGATCGGAGGGGTATTCCTGTTCAGATTTGAGTGACACTCTGTCTAATGAAGAGACTTTATAAACCAATCGGCATGAATAACCTTCAACCAATCAGATTTGAGAGACTCTATAAGTTAAGAGATATCAACTTATAGAGTACTTATTGAGGACTAAGAGATATTTAAAACCGACCAATCAGATTCAAGGTGCATTCATTTCAACCAATCAGTATCATGTCAAAATTTTGAGTCAACAAATCAAATTCAAGAGACTTTCTAAATCAACAAATCAGACAACACGCCTATCCTATCAACCAATCAGATTCAAGAGACATTCAGATCAACTAATCTGTTGGTTAGTGACAATCAAAATAAGGAGATTTGAGGTCAAAGCCAAATAAATGAAATTTTCATTTATAAATGAAATGATATTCCAATCCAATCAAGCGATCAGAAACGAGAGAGATTACTCTTTCAGTCAAAGGAATGACGAAACCAATCAATCCCAATGAATATTTGATTTGAAGAGTATGATCCAATTGGTGTTTGAGGGATATTCCCATCAACCAATGAAATCTAAGGAACAGTATGATCACCCAATCACAACCTTAGGGAAGCTCAAATCCACCAATCAGATTGAAGAAGCACAAATATGATTTGAATCAAGCTACGGTCCATTTCCACCACTTATATCACTCCTTCTGCTGACTTTTGTTTACATTTGTGTTTCAAACTGAGATTTATGGCTAGCTTCAGAATTATAATGTCAGCGGTATCAATGTCCCAGGACCCAATCAGCTTCCACCGGCGAGTGAAGAACGAGACTGCGCTGATGTGTTCGAGGGGCTCGTCTGCGGTGGAAGCATCACAATCTGAATCTGAGCTGATGAAATGAGCACGAGGCATCAGAGGGTCAGAGCATACATTCCCTCTCCAGAAGAGAAGAGCAGAAAAGCCATTAGAGTTCCAGCTGCACACATCTGTTTTCATTACTGTCAGAGAAAAGAGATGGAGAGAGATGGGCTGCAGGGCCAGGAAGAATGATGGAGAGAGAGAGAGAGAGAGAGAGCGAATGGGAGAGACTGCTCTGAATGGGAAGCCATGGCTACTAAGAGCTTTTAAAGCTTTTAGAAAGTGTGGTGCTTCTAAAAACGTAAATATGTGGAGCACCGCTCTTTACTGTTAATGCACATTAATTTACCGTGATAACCCAACAGCTCTGGAGAGCCGACCGCAGATGTGACTCAACAAAACAGACTTGTGTACGGTGCATGCTTCAGTTTGCTACAGCTGGAAATCTCACGCAGCATAGATCACAACAAAAGAAAGAATATTATGCACAGGACGCTTCTCTTGTAAACGTTTGTTTTAGCATGAGGAACCCTACTGGGATTGAGAAGCAAACTGAAAGTACAGTTTACAAAACTGGTGCTTTCTCTGACATTTTTCAGAAAATATGAATGATGACACAAAAGTATTTTTTCCACTCAGTGTTTGTGTGAAGCATCATCAGACAGCCATGTTTCCTCTTTTTAAAATCATAATAACAGAAACTTTACAAAAGACCCTGATCAGAAGCTCTTAATATTCTGTATTTGAGGTAGTTGTCTCTGAGATGTTTGGTGGATTGCAAGCGGTCTTCGGGTGACTCCAGCATGAAAACCATTTTTTCTCAAGAGTCTCCTTAATGTTCTCCACATTTCTCCAGAGAGCCTCGCACTGCAGCCGAAGTTATTTGTGACTGTTTCCTGGTAATCTTTCACCAGCCGCTCAAACTCTTTTGTGTCAGTTTTTGAGTTTGTTTCCAGACCAAAAACTTTTGATCAGGGTCATAAAGAAAGTTTCTGTTTTTGAAAATGAACTGTAATTACACTCACAAATATCTTGATTTTCTTCAGTGTTTGCCATTTGTCTGGTACATCAAACCTTATCTGGACTGGGATGCGGTGTGTTGGTGTTTGCTATCCAAACCAGTCCTGTACTGTAATTCACAAAACCCGTTTGTGCTGCCCGAGATGGATCACCAAACTGTTATATTTCAGAAACACCAATAAGAACTAAAGAAAGTGCCAATAAACCACAAAAAGATACCAATGTGTTTTGTTCTCCTCATACTTTTCTAAACACTTTTCTGTAGCCTCCAAAAGTGCACTTGTAAAAAAATTGCACAAAATGCTTTGAAGCCACAGAAAGTGTATTTCGAGTATTTTCATTATGCTGTTTTTAAATGAAGCTGAAAAGCATCACGAGCTGCAGAGTAAACGAGATAAATGCACACATTTCTCCTTTGATGCTTCATGAAGACGTGTGTTTAAAGTCATGTACACAGCTGCATTTTTTCTGCCTCTAAATTAATTTAAATTGGAAAATAATTGTATTGTGCTGACAACAGATTTAATTCCAGTTCATTAAAGAATGCATAAATTTAGTGCAAGTCAATCATAGATGAAGCATCGAAGGAAGAGAACCAACACCTTTTCTCTCACAGCAACGCGTGCCACTGCGGATCAAATCATGCAGCAAATGTAGAGTTTCACATACTGTAAATGCCAAGGAGTCACTCTCCCGCCGTACGCAGTGATGCAAATCAAATTAAACCGTATTAGAACGGCACATTTCAACAGGGTTTGACCAGAGTCCTGAAAGAGCTGCCTGGAGAGCAAGCCCTGCAGGATCCAGAAATTAAGATCACAATAAAGCGAAAGCTGGTCGTGCACATGTTTGCGTTCATCTCCGCCGAGTTCTGAATGAAGCCGTCTGCGGTCGGCTCTCGGACAGGAATAGCCTGCAGACGAGGGCCGTCCCAAACTCTCGGGCTGTTTGTGGCCTGCAGCAGCTTTAATCAAACCTATTTGTGTTGAACTCCAGCCAGGATCTGAAAGTGAAATGCCCATCAGAAGCCTTCACGGCTTTCGTTCCAGCTCTGATTTGAAGCTCGGCTGTCAAAGAGAGGCCAAAAATAGGAAACGCCGGCTACAAAACATTTTTTTCCTCTAAAGCAGATGGAAGGATGCGAGGTTCCTCATCAATCAAAAGCATTTGCATGGCAGCGCAAGCCATGGATTACATTTGTAGCAGAAATGCTTTATGATACTATTAATATCTTTTATTTTCACTTCAAAGAGCGTAATAGAATGCATTTCCTGCAAGGGATATTATGCGGAGGATTGATGGATGTGCAGAAAACACCAAACACAGCTGAGAAACCAAAGCAAAGCAGAGAGAACAGCAGCCCTGCTTTTAAACAGCTCGCTTTTCACCTCTGCCATTATTTATTTCCAAATAGTCCTTCAGGGTAATGTACCATTTTCTTATTTCACACCGCTATTTCCCATAAATGAGGGGAAGGCGCGATAAATCAAGAGGGAAACATAGACTTGTGCAAAAGCTGCGAGAGCGCTAAAGATTTATGTAACGCATTCATGTTTTCCACTTCTTCTTTTTAGTGCTGCTCTGTGAAAGCCTGCCTAATAAAAGCCCCTATTAATATTTCCTGTTGCCTAGCAACCGCCGGCAGCGAGTAATAGCATTCGCTGGAAAAATAGATGACCGCGCCGATAAGGAAAAATTCAATTCTTTTATTCTCTCTGGGGAGAAGGTGCCTTATTTCCTTCCGCGCAATATGATACGAGAGCAGCCTTGTGTATTAAGAAATGTTTTAAAGAAAAGGAAGTTATTTTCCAATTTGATCACAGCAGAAGTGGGAGAAAAAGCGTAAAAAAGAGAGTGTTCTTCCAGAGCTCGTCATCTCTTCTGTGTAATAAAGTCCATTAGGCTCCGGACTGAGCCAATCAAGACTCGTTTAATTCAACTCTTTAAGATTGAAACTCGTGCTTCTCGTCCTGTCTGTGCCATCCCACACCCCTGGGTCGGTTCTACTCAAAAACCTGCTCTCTGGGGAGTCCTAGCTCACGATCTCCACATATCCACATATCTCCCAGGCCTGGGAGAACATGCAAACCTGCTCAGAGCGGCTGGTGGAGGGCTGACAGTGATCCAAACACAATAGTAGATCTATCTCTCCAACGCTGAACATCTTTCAGGTTTCCAGTCCATCCAGTTGTTCACCTGAAGCAGACCCACACAAGCACCAGAAAAACTCCACTCAGGAAGAGCCTCTGGCTGGCCTCGGAGCTTCTAATGCTGCCTCGCTAGAAGAAGTCTCTGATAAAGGTTAAAAATCAAGTTCCAGAGCATCTGAAGCACGGCTCAGCACCAGGATCTGCATCCGAGCCCCGTGGAGCTGCGGTGGGAACGCTTCGAGTTTGGATGCTCCTTGTGAAGATGCTTCAGAAACACAGAGATGAGGTTCTTGGAAATGGAGATTCGTTGATGGCTTCAGAGCAGAGTTCAGGTGCTTCAGAACTCACATCTCTCCAATGCTGTGTTTGTTCAGTGCCAACAAACCCATAGCAGAGTAGAAACAGAGAATAAAGCCAACCATTAAATCCAATCCAATGAGGGGTTTCCTCTATGAAGGACGGCTGCAGTTTGGATCTTGTGCATTCCTGGTACAGCATCAGTAATAACGAGAGCATTAGCCGTTGCTTAGAAACAATACGATGCGTATCGATATAATACATCCATAGAGTCCTGGTGAAACAGGAGCCGGCGTCTGATACAGGAGCAGAAACATCCGAGATAAAGCTGCTTCGTGTTCCTCGTGATGTTCCTCTATCTGATCACAGCATGAAACCGTGGAATATTAGCCGCGCCAAGCTAGAAATGCAATATTACCCACAATGCACTGCATTATTACAATAAAGGATGGTTGTGATAAAACGCTTGAATAAATGTATGAAACAGAAAACACATCTCTTGATCTTGACTGATTTGGTTTTGCCTTGCTTCACTTTAGCTGTATCTTACCTTACTTTATTTTTTTACTCCTTGCCTTCTGTTCTCTCCTCTCGAGAACTTTACCTTTTCACTCCACAGTTTCTCCCTTAAGTGCTTTCAGAATCTTCTCTAAACGACTGAATGACTGTAATGTGAGGATTGGTCACAGCATCAGTGTTTGGAAGACTTCAGTCAAATGACTCTACGTTACTGTGAACAAAACATATGTAAAGCATAAATTAAATGTAATAAAAAATAATAATCCTGTTTAATGGTTTTTCCTGCACCCTTTCAGCGGTGCTAAATGTTTTTAGAAGGGTAAGAGTTTTTTTTCTTGCAGGTTTCTTGGTTTTATGAGGGGCTTTCCACAGATGGCAGACTTGAGGACTCTCCTGATATTTCTTTATGGTTCTCGGAGCACGAGTTAAGCAACTCAAGAAGCAAGTAATGAGCTCTCAGCAAACGAGGAGGAGGAGCTGCATAAACAGCAAATGATGAGGAATCTCCACGAATCACGAGATCGAAGCCTGTGAGTGTCCCTTTCTGAAGAACTCTACAACAACGACAGCACAGCCTGCATCAGAACCAGGCTTTCCTCGCGTCTCCTCTCGTCCGTCACCATGAACGCTACAGAATGTAACTCTGCCATAGACATTCCTTCAAAGTCACGCATAGAGCTCATGCTCATCCTGCAACCCAGGACGCTGCTGCAAATCAAGACTCTGGTGATCAGTGATTGGCTGTTGTGTTTGGGAGGCGGGACTTATTTAACAATGCTGCACTTCCCAATCCACAGCACGTCTTGATTTGACACTCACCGTTGGCATCTGTCCGCTCAGCAGGTGCCCGTCCTGCGCCAGCATGTTGCTCATCATGAGCGCGGGCAGCTCCGGGTACGAGTAGGGGTTAAGCAGGCCGTTGTGAGGGATGGAGTGGCACAGGTAACTCGATTCGGGATCCATCAGGTGCAGCAACGGTGGCTCCGGGTGGTTCGGGGGGGTGATGGGAGGGATCTCGTAGTCCTCATCTCCTCCACCTCCAGTGCTGCCACTGCCTCCTCCCTGTCCGGAGTAACTCTGAGAGAGAGAGAGAGAGAGGGGGGGGGGGTTTAGTCTTTTTTGGGGGGAAATACATATTTATCAATAAAATAAAATAGTTAAAAGAGGAAAAAGAAACTAAGATATGAACAAATAAAATGTAAATATATACTGATATATATTCGTCTGTTCGTCTCTATCTCCCTCTCCCTCCCTCTCTCATTCTCTCTTCCCCCTCTCCTTCCTCTCCATCTCTCACTCTCTCTTCCTCTAAACACAATAAAATTATTAGAGGATTCCAAAATATAAACAAATAAAACAATATTACATAAAAAATTCCAATATAAATGTACATATGTATAGAATTCTGTTAAATCTACAACAAGTTAAAAATAGATTTACATAATAAAATTTACTAATAAAAATATATTAACAGAAGGCATCTTAAATATTTGTGGTCAATCCCCTACATTCACATCACCTGAACTCTGCTCTAAATACGTTTATATTGATGTCAATGTATCTCCTGTTTCAATCGCTCTGAAGCGCCGCATGAGAAACACTTTCACTGTGAAAACAAAAGAAAGTAACGATCATCAGGAAACAGATCAAAGCTGCTGGACGCTGAGAGATGCTCAAGCCGCCGGAGCAGTTGTGAAACACAGATGTTTCGTGCGGAAGCTCAAACTATCGTTTATTAATAAAACTCGAGCGCTGATGGAGGAAATGTAAAAGGTAAAATTGAGGCAAAAGAGGTTGTCGGGGTATTCAAGAGGGAATGAAAAGCAATTTTGTCGGAGGCGATCTGACTGCGGCGCCGTCTATAATGACTGAGTCAAATTAATCATCAGAAATAATATTCGGCTGTCAGCCATTCAAGAGTTTTTAATAGAATTCTTATGATTCATGTCTGAGCGAATCCATCAGAGCTGTCAGTTCTGCAACATTTCAGAAATCAATTCAATCTCATCTTTGTGTTGCCTGTCATCTGGGCCTGGAGAGCAGTCGTTTATCTTGCAAACAAATACTTTCTGCAAATCCAACGTGGCCATGGAGTGCGGGGAAGAGGGGGGGGGGGGGTCATTCTTCACCTTGCTAATGTACATTACTCAAATCACAAACTTCTGCTAATGCATCATACTCCTGAAGGAAGACAGAGTTCAACGGATTCGACTCTAATTAGCTGATGATCCCCTGCAGGACTACATTTCCCATGAGCCCCTGCTGAGACACACCCTCACACCTCCTTCACCAGGTGCACAGCTCTTAGTAGTGCTTTGAATTTCCTTCGTCTGACTGTTCATGCCTGACTTCCTGCCCCATTCTTGCTGCGCATCTCAGGTCCTGTTGGAGACGAGTACGTGCGGTTGGGGGGGGGGGTGTTTGAGGTGTTCCTCATGCCTCTATCCTGGGTCCAATTCTTTTTATTGTTTAAGTTAGTAGTTGATCACAAACTGAGCTCCAAATTTACCCCTGGAGCTCTTGGTTAGAAGACCAGAACCTGCCTGAGTGCAAGGCATTTCTCGCAAATATATAAATGAAAAAGTGCAAGAGAGGAAGCTCTGCACTGATTGGAGGGTTTATTTCATTATTCGCTCATTATTTCAAGCCCATGATGGAGACGATGGTTAAAAATGATGGTTATTCAGACCCAGCTGACACCGACATCAACATCCGGACCAGTGCTGATATAACTGAGCTCTTGCGAGGGAAATAATTAGCTCTTAATTAAAAAGAATCTGCAGTGCTGGAAACACTTTCTGGAAACACAGTAAGTTTTCCTCGAAGCCCCTGTGCCCTCCAACACAACAAACCAGAGGACGTTTGTCAAACCAGCACAACGCCCTTGGTGATAAAATGTAAATCTCAAGGTTGAGCACCGTCGGACGATTTGAGAAAAATACATAATTCATCCTCCTCACGATTAGATGCATTACACATTTAACGCATGAGGAAACCACTCTTCAGAAGCATCACAGCTCAGGTAAAAAGACGGATGTTTCTCTCTCTGTTTATCCGCCGTTTCCTCAATCTCTCAGTCCACTCCACTTTTGAATTCAAGATGGCGTTTGCTCAGAGTTTCCATTTGTGGCTTTCATTAACTGAAGAGGGCACGGCACGCGCTCTGAAAGCCAGCCATTAAACTCACGCCAATATTTACAACATCGACACATTTCAACGAGGACCGGCGCGGAGTCTTTGGACGAGCAGATGAAGCACTAGTTTGTGCACGGGATGGAATAATGAGGAGTTTCCTCAGCTTGGCATGGAGTCCACTATCTCTGGCATGCACTCGAGCGATTGTGCTCAGCTGCACTGATCACAAACGCAACACAGCGAGCTTCGCACTTAACACAACACATGTCTTCTCCACTGAAATCTATTTCATTCTGGCTCGTTCGGCTCAGGAACACTTCATAAACATCATAAGCTCCATTTTTTTATCAATTTCTATTACAGTGGTGCCATCCTCGAAACAAATACAACCATCAAACCTTGCAGTTAGAAGATGTTTCAGTTTCACTGTCCAAACCTCATCATATACTGTGCTGGAAGGTATAAAGCGTTTAACATAAATGACATAACATTTACATTTATAACTTTGGCAGACGCTTTAATCCAAAGCAACATACAATTTCCTGCTTTCATGAGATTTGAACCCACAACCTTTGCGTTGTTAGCGCAGTGATCTGCCAACTGAGCCACAGGAAAACTGTGACAAATGTATAACACATTAATCCGAGAGCTACATCAATATTCACATTTATTAAAGCCGTAAAACTGTATTTGTGATTCGATTCGAGCAGAGTAAGAGAGTTCCTCGCGAGCAGGTGATCACACAAAGATTCATAGTTCAAAGATTCAACAACTTGATAAGATTCAAAGATTCATAGTTTTAAGATTCAAAGAATCAGATTCAAGATTCACAAGGACTCCTTGTTTTTCTATAAATGGGGAGCTGCTTTGTTCCGAACGTGACCCGGGTTTGCTGCCGTTAATGAACTGAACTGAGGGAAAGTGGATCTGGTCAATGAACTCAGACCCTAACTCTAACTGACTCTAACTCGTGAACAGCTGAGCTTCATGCACACAGCTCCTGAGTGAAGGACTTGCCACAGAGTTTGGTTTTACAGCTGAAGCAACAAGAGGTTGGTTGGAGATCTGGACTGTTTTCTGGGGAGGAAGCTAGCAGCACGTGCAGCTCGAGCATCTCTGAAATGAACGAAACTCTGGCTCGATCTCCAGCACTGGACTTCAATCCGGTCAGGATCACGTCGAGCGCTCGTCTTGAGTTTTACTTTTGTGTAAAAGCTTGAGCTTGAGTATGAGTCGATTGGATTACAGCCGTCGGCGGATAGAGAGATAATTAATAAATGTACGACTAATTCTTCGCTAATTGCTAAACTCACACAGTGCTAGTGTCTGCAGCGAGCGTGCAGCCTACACACCATCTGCTGCGGAGAACGTTATTCTGGGAGCCAATCGTTTAACCTTCAGTGTGTTCCCTCACACACCATATGCTCGAGAAATCTCCAAGATTCCTCAAACAAACGAGAGAGAGAGAGAGAGAGAGAGAGAGCAGAGAGAGAGAGAGAGAGAGAGAGACAGAGAGAGAGAGAGAGAGAGAGACAGAGAGAGAGAGAGACAGAGAGAGCAGAGAGAGAGAGAGAGGCAAGAAAGAAAGAGGAAAGAGAGAGAGAGAGAGAGAGAGAGAGAGAGAGAGAGAGAGAGAGAGAGAGAGAGAGAGAGAGAGAGACAGAGAGAGAGAGATAGAGAGAGACAGAGAGAGAGAGAGAGAGAGAGAGAGAGAGAGAGAGAGAGAGAGAGAGAGAGAGAGAGAGAGACAGCTCTCGTGGAGTCAGAGCAGTGTACAGTAACCCGCTGCAGACACCAGAGTCACATTACTGCAACACTGCACCAAATAAATTAATTAATATTTATGAATCTCATTTATAAATACTTTTATTTCAGTGCTGCAATTACTGTTTGTTTTAGAAAGATAATGTTTGAAAATGATCGGATGAGTTACTATTTTAGTAATAAATAAAACTATAAAGTTTTGCTTAGAAGGAATTTATTATTACATTTACCAGAAAGAGAAATTAAATGAAAAAAGAGAAACATCAGGATGAACGAATTAAAATATAGAATTAAAACCTCTGCATTATTTAAAGATTAAAGATGATTCTTAACTTTGGCCGTGATCCTGCAGCGCGTTTAATCGATGTCAGAAACACTGATGAGATTCAAACACAGCTCCAAACATCAGAGCGACGGAATCAGACCCAGAGAGGAGGAGCACGCCGAGCATTGTGGGAAATCTCTGCTCGTTATTACTGTACAGCGGAGTGGAGAGGAACTCGATGTGAACGTGGAGACGGAAGCAGAGAGAATCAGACTAATGACCAGCACACAGCTCTCTCTCTTTCTCCTTCTCTACCTCCTCCTCCTCCTCCACCTCTCTCTCTCCCTCTCCTCTACCTCTAGCTCTCTTTCTCCTTCTCCATCTCTCTCTCTCTCTCTCTGTCTCTCTCTCTCCTTAACCACCTCTCTCTCTACCTCCCTCTCTCACTCCACTTTAATCCACTACGGAATGTTATGAATAGGAATGTGATGAATCGTGTTTTATAAAGAGATCTGCAAGTACTCGGAAGATGACGGAACACGGGAAACACGTTCAATCCCTGAATCCTCTTCACGGATGTAGTTCTGTGTGAGGATCTGGTTTAGATCCTCAGTTTAACTCAGTTTTAATTGTTGTTTGTGGGTTGCCTCGTTGAAGCTTGAACCAAACCTTTATGAGACGAGCTTTGGTTTATTTTCAGAACAGATCCGTTACGGAACGGCGAGTCTAAACCGGTGAAAATCTGCGACTCTTTAAATAAATTTTATTGCAATCGTGCCTCCTACAGCTGACCGGGACAGTGTGTAGAACGTTTATTTTACATTTTATCTGGTGAAAATAAAGTATTTCCAATCAGTTGAAATGAACGGCTCCGGTCACGTCTCGACGACGCTCAATAAGAGTTTTCAAAAGAGATCAAATGTTTGCTTTAAATACACTTTCACACCAGGATTCCAGACCTGTTCCAGAGAAAGCTTGCTTTACAGATTGTGCTGCTGTTTTTAATCTTTGAAAATCAAACCCTCAATCAGGTTCTATGATGTGAGCACAGGGCATTATGGGTAATGGCCGTTGCTCTATGCTGCATACGTCACAGTTTATAACGGTAACGGTGAGCTTCTGAAACTTTTCTAAAAGCTTCTGTTTTTCAGATGCAGGGCAAGTCACTCCCCCTGTGTTCCCCTCGACTTTCATTCTTCTCATGCGTATCTGTGTGGATTAATGCGCTGCCAAAATAAAACGTAATGTATTTGATTATTTAATGTAATCATGTGTCATTTTAATTTACCTCTGTGTATTCCTGTGTATAAGATACATTCCAAAGCTACGTATAAAATGTTCAGAGAGATGTTAGTGTTTATACACTGGATTAGCTCTAAAATGCTTCTCAGGGATGCTCAGATAAATGCTCTGTGAAAACATTTTACTCTGCCAGTGATTGTATTCCGTAGTGAACGGAGGAATTCAGTTGCTGCTTCTGAACCGAAGGCTGTTGTTCAGCAGTTCATCGAGTACTTAATATTATTTAATTTATTAATATTGTTTAATGTTATTGTTAATGAATGTTTTAGAATGAAACACCTTGGATCTGTTTATTCTGATGCACTTATTTCCCTTTGAAACCTCGCCCAAAACCAAAGGATGAGCATCAAGTTTAATGAGATCAAATTATTTCTCTCTCTCTCTCTCTCTCTCTCTCTCTCTCTCTCTCTCTCTCTCACCTCTCTCTCCACTCCTCTCTCTCTCTCTCTCTCTCTTTCTCTCTCGCTCTCTCCTCTCTCTCTCTCTCACTCTCTCTCCTCTCTCCTCTCTCTCTATCTCTCTCACCTCTCTCTCCACTCCTCTCTCTCTCTCTCTCTTTCTCTCCACCCCCTCCCTGCTTGCTCAGCACTCGACTACAGAAATATTTTGGCAGCCTCATGCTTTGTTTGCTTTTGACAAAAGATGTGGGGTAGAGGGGGCAGGGCGAGCGAGCAGCAACATTCTCTCTCTCTCTTCAATCTAAACACCAGGAGGAAGTTGTAAATCTCAGTAATGTACTCGGACATGATTCGAACAAGCAGGGAGCACAGGAACACAGACTGTACTCCTGCAGACTTCCCTTTTAACACGAACCGTGAATGTGGCGAGAAATCAAACGCTCAGCAGTGGATCTTAAACGCAACTAAAACAAGACATTTGAGATGAACTCAGGCCTTTTTTTCTCGGATCGCTGAAACGGTTTTTCAAAAATGAGAAGAGAAAGAAAAGTGTTTCAGTTTCATTGTCCAATGAATGCATGATGTTTTTATTCAGCTGAAAAATGCTGTTATGGATACCTGAGAGAAAAGGAATGAGAGACTCTCTCTCTCTCTCTCTCTATTGATGGTTAGCCAGTCTCAGACTGTTGTTAGCATTGTTTAACCGTTCTGATCCTCTGTGACCTGAACACACACAGCCCTGTCAGACAAGCCAGAGGTCAACCTCCAGACTCCCCAGAGAGAGAGAGAGAGAGAGGAGAGGGAGGGAAAGAGAAAGAGCTGCAGACCTGTGAACACTTTCTTGATGCACTCCATGCCACTCAATTAAACAGAAGTAAATATGAAGTTACTTCATATACAAAATTACTCAAAGATCTCTAACAAAGTGAGGAAGATGGACAGCACTGAATGTGAGGAAATCATCTTCCCCAGAATCCCAGTGTTTGGTAACATTAATGATACTGAGAAGATGCCCTTCTCACTGGGAAACGAAGAGAACCCACTTCAACTTCGTAGGTTCTTTAAGTAGTGTAAAAAAAAATGACCAGATTGAAAGGGGTGATGTTTTCAGTCTTTCACAGAATCCTCAAACATCTGACTCAAAGAAGTGTCTTCATCTGTGAGTGTTTAACTCTCAAGAAGAGAAGGATATGTCTCTTACCTGACTCGGGGAGAGGAACTCTTGGTTGTTCTCGCTCATGTACATGTTCTCACCATCAAACTGTGGACAAACGAAGAGAGAGAGATCAGCATCTGATAGGTCAGAGAGTGCTACGGAGAAAAAATTATTCCATCAAAAAGAAACAATAGGGGGAGAGAATGAGATGGAGAGATGTGGGGTGAGAGAGTGAGACATGGAGAGATGTGGGGTGAGACGGAGAGATGTGGGGTGAGAGAGTGAGACGGAGAGATGTGGGGTGAGAGAGTGATGAGGGGAGATGTAGGGTAAGAGAGTGAGACGGAGAGATGTGGGGAGAAAGGGGGACGAGACACAGAAAGAGAGCTGAGGTGGAAGGAGTGAAGGATGGTTTCTCTCAGAGGACAGAAAGTTTTTATGTAGTTTTATTCTTAGTTTTGCTGATAATTAAACATTAGTAATAGCATCATGTGCTTTTGGAATCTACAGCTGATGGTTTTCTTAAATGTGTGGAAGAAAGTTCACCGTCAGTAAGACACTCGAGAGCATCTCTAACAATTCTCCATTTATCATTTATCTTCCCACAATAAAACATTGTTTACATCAAATCCCAGGTGTTTCAGTTTCAGCTGCAGAGTAACAAAAGATTTCTTATGTAAAACAATCTCAGTCTCTCTCTCTTTCTCTGATAATATAATTCACATCATGCATAATGACAACGATTCAAACAGATGATGTGTTGGGGGTCGAAGAACCAAAGCCAACCCCCACCCCACAGATTACATGTAGATCAATCTGTGACTGTCTGAGAGAGAGAGAGAGAGAGAGAGAGAGAGAGAGAGAGAGAGCACAAACATGTATCATGCATTTATATATTCTCCTCTGCAAACAGTACTGCTGCGCCTCCCTCCCCCTCTCGAACACGTCAAGGCAGTTTAGTTTATGCTCTTATAGAAACACACCCGGACTGCAATAATGATGCATACATCCAAACACATAACAGACATCTTCTGAATGAAACCCTTTCAAACAGCAAAAGAGAGACAGAGCGTAAAGAGTGAACCAACATGGACAGATTCCAGATTCACAGATTCATAAACTCGTTATTGACCGATTCTAGATGAATAATACACACAGATCCTAGAACCAGATTCACTATTACACGTCTCAACGTTCTCAGATAATACAGAGACATGTTCAAGATTCACTCGCTCTAGATTCAAGCTGAAGAGAATCCAGATTCTAGATGAACAGATTCAAGATTAAAAGATTTAATATTTATTAATATAAGATTTTCAAGACTCCAGAATCACAGATTCACAGACTACCAAAGGTTAAAAATTAATGGGTTCAAAATTCTAGGTTTACAGATTCAATGTTGACGTATAAAGATTCACAGATTCGATATGAATGAGTTAAAATATTCAAGATTCAAAATATAAAGATTCAGGAAGGATAAGATTTTTTTATTCAAATTCTAATATAAACATTCAAATATATTCAAGATTCAAAGCATTAGTAATATTTTTATGTTCACAGATTTCACTTACACTTTCTTTAGGCTCCAGTTAATGTCACTAAGAATAAAAATGAAAACTCAAAATAAACTTCTTCCAGGGAGATTTAAGGAATATAGACACATGGTTTTCACTGGATCATTGCATTCCAATACACAAGTGTTCAACGGTTTAGTTCATGCACATTTTTAACAAATGCCATAGAGAGTAATGACGCCGACAGAGACCAAAGGCCTTTGAGACTCGAGCAACGATTCAGTTCAGATCCTCGACCGTCATTAGAACCTCCATGAATTCAGCTCTCATTATATCACATGCTTCCGCTCAAGGCCATCCCTCGACCGGAGCCATGAATAAACACATTAACACCTCTGTGAGGTAGAGTTCGAACGCGTGTACGTTAATGAGATAATATCTGCTGGGAGAGAGAGAGAAGTACATTGTTTCCTCGGATGAACCACGAGCAACCACCGCATGCAGCAGAAGAGTAAAAAAAACCATCCTAAAATACCCAGCTGCTCAGGCGACCATTTAACCCTAACGAGTCTGTGACGGCACATCCACCATCTTTAATTTAAATATAAAGCAGAAAGAACCTGAAGTGCCCTAATCAGAGTTTGGCTCTGCACAGATCCTGACCTGAAAAAAGAAAGTCTGAGCATATCTCACCAGTTCTAAATGTTCTATTTCCACTGTTTTAACACGCCGTAAAGCACTTTGAATAACCAGAATGAGTGAAAGGGCTGTAGAAAACGTTTTCCTTGTTGCCAAAACTCTTGGCCAAGATTCTTAGTCGTAAAAGGTGGAATGCTCCTTCTGAGTGGCTGGAGCTATGCTGCCCCAAGTGGAGGAGTTGATGTATCTCATAGTATAGGGGCCTATGGAACAAGAGATTGACAGACGGATCGGTGCAGTCTCTGCAGTAACGCGGTCGATGTACCGATCCGTTGTGGTGAAAATCCATCCCAAGCTACTTTTTCTTAGAAATACCAAACAATGAAGCATCAAAACCAGCAAGAAAAACTCCTCTCCTGGTGAAAATCATTCCACTATTGTGCTGCTGAGCTGTGCATCGATCTGAGGCTGCAGCATCCACCTGGAGGATGTTGAGGATGCTCCAGAACCCTCTACACACATTGGCTACAGGTGGAGCGTAATGCAGCCAATCAGGAGGCAGGGATTATTGGGAGCGTTGACTGTGAGAGAACACTTTCCAAACTGAAATAATGAGCGTAGAGAGTCAGGAGCTCAGTTTAACATCTTTACACTGAGGCGACCTGGTTTCTCTCATAACCAGTCCCTCAGCGAGCAGCCCTCTGTGGGCTGCAGGGGAGTCCGGCAGGGGATCAATCTGCTTTTGTTAAAACTTAATTACCAGAAATTTGCGTTTTGAGCCTCTCTACCTGCGCAGCGGTTCCTCCAGGGTTCCTATCAGCAGCTGTGTGCAGACCCCCGCAGGACGAGAGCGCATTAGAGTTAATTACACTCGTGTTACTGAAACAAACAGCTCCGGTCGGGATCGGTGAGAGGAGCAATGCAGAGGGGACATCACAGTCAAACAAACACACACTGCTGAGGGAGGGGAAGTAGGTCAGCAGCATTAAACCAGAACACAGAGATGCAATAATGCAGCCGCACACACACACACACACGTGTGCGCGCATGCATGCATGAGCCAGTAATATCCAGAGCTCATGTAATATTTACTGTGCGCTAATAGAGAGACGCTGTTGAATTTCAGAGAGAGCCACAGACTGCATTAAAGCTGCCGT
Source organism: Danionella cerebrum (assembly GCA_007224835.1). Taxonomy (NCBI): domain Eukaryota; kingdom Metazoa; phylum Chordata; class Actinopteri; order Cypriniformes; family Danionidae; genus Danionella; species Danionella cerebrum. Next base: position 39,926 of record SRMA01025228.1, on the reverse strand, counting down.
GAGTGTGTTTGAATTCGAGAAATATGATTCCAGCTCCAGATTTCAGAGCTAGAGAGAGAGAGAGTCCGAGCACATTGCTTCTGTTCATTTAAGCATAGAACTAGGTGAGGTTTGGAGGGGGGGGGGGGTGTTCTGAGATAAATACATATATAAACCATAACAAATCATGAAAGTTGTTTCATGATAACCCCCCGTCAATAACAATAAGAATATTGTTATTTTAGCTTCTGCAAAACAGAATTTCAGATTTTTATAAACTCCTTTTCATGAATATTCCAAGTCCTTATTGTTCACGAGCCAATCAGCATGATGCATCAAACAATACCATCAACCAATCAGGATCAAGGGTTCAACTTTCACGGCCATCCACAAATTAATGGTTCATCCTGAAAATCGTCAACCAATCAGAATCAAACCTTCAACGTTACAGTGTTCCTCAGCCAATCACAATCAATCATTTATGTTTTTCAGCCAATCGGACTCAACTATTTGACTTTAGAGTGTTCATTAGCAATGATCATTAGATAAGATTAGATTTAAATCAGAATAAAATCCTTAGCATAAGTAAGAATGAGATGCAAACACACACACACACTACGCACACACGCACACAAAAGTGCAGCATTTGAAATCCCCCTCGAGTGAGAAAGAAAAAATAATGATATCCAGTGCATGAGCTAATGCTCTCTCCCTCTCTCTCTCTCTCTCTCTCTCTCTCCCTCTCTCCCTCCCTCCCTCCCTCTCATTCAGCATATTGTGCATTCTAGACTCAGTAAATAAAATATTAATATCGGACCAAAATCTGGCAACTCTTGCGCACCCTGTCTTTTTTGGAGGAATAGACTTGACAGTTCTGTCTTTCTGAATCAGAAGAACAGAGAGAAGAGAGGCAGACAAAAGAGGAGCAGTAAGTAAACAAGAGTATTAGGAGGTTAAAAAAACTGAGATAATTGTAAAAATAAATATTTAAATTAACTATTTAGTAAATGTAAAACATATTATGTAGAAAATAAAATGTGTAAAAATGACTGTGTTGGAATCCCAGGAAAAGCAGTAACTGATCAAATGAGTTTCTTCATTGAATTCGATAAAAGCATCAGCAAACTCCAGAAAAAATGGATTAATGGATTAATTAGTGCTAAGTTTCTCATTATTGAGCAAACGAGCTTCATTTATCGTATAAACAGCAACGTGACGCCCTACAATACTACACTGATGAGGAAGGAAGCAAGCAAAGGGAAGATTTTGTACCGGCCACAAGTTCTTCAAAAGATTTCTATTCCATTTGAAGGATTAATTAAATTGAGAACATTTCACAGTGTGTATTTGTGTCCTCTCTCTCTCTCTGTGTCGTATTGAGTGTGTGTGTGCGTCAGAGGAAGCTGATGGTGGGTGTCTGCGTTGGGGGAAGGGGGTGTATTTTAGCGAGCGAGCGGATGTTTTAACCGAAGCTTCTTCTAACTGAACTCTCTGTGAGTGAGTTTGGAGATGAAGAGATATCGAGTCACCGCAGCACCTGAAGCTCAAACGACAGCTTCCTCTCCAGCTTCGAACTTCTGAGGAGAAGCTTCACACAAAGCTCATCCTTCTCCACCATTCAGATGCAAATGCACCATCGCATCCGGAAAAGAGCAAAAACAGAGAAAAAAAGAGCATTTCTCCTCCTGCACTTTGAGATTGCACCTCAAAACTCAGAGGTCCCGAAAAGTTCAGCCAACTGCAGAAAATGGTGAAACTTCTCAAAGATCAAAATTTGTATTAATATCTTTATAAAACAGCATCTTTACCTAATATTTAAGATTATAACATTTTATTATCTTTTTTATTTTTATTGTTATTGAGAAAGCTGATATCGAGACCAGAAACAGCCGAGAGGGAGGCACAGATGAGACTAAAGAGAGCTGATATCGAGACCAGAAACAGCTGAGAGAGAGGCACAGATGAGAAACTAAACACTGTATAGAAAATTACAGACAGTCATAAAAATTATGATTTTAAATGACCTCTTTGGAGATAAACAATTTTTCCTCCATCGAGCTACATCAGGGGGTGCAGTTTAAAAATCCTACTGCACCTATCCTCAGGGGGCACTGTTTTAACCATTATTTAAAATAGATATAATGTGCATTTGATTATATCAAATGAATTGAAATGATTTATTATGTTCAAAAGCAATAGCTGTCATCTTCCAAAATCTGAAAATCAAAGAGTAAAAAAACGTGAGCAGAATTTATTTTTAAATGAGATAAAGATCGAAGATATTTTGAAAATAACAGGATTAACTCCTCAATATTTGAGCATTGCCTTATTTTCAGCTGATAGGAATCCTGCTAATGGATGAGATAAGTCCGTCCAGTGAGGGAAATCATTCTCTCGGCCGCTCAATACCATCTGGAGGCTAATTAAAAGAGAAATCCGCCCACAATATCACACACCTCTATTTCAGTCCAGTTTCTCACTGTGTTGTGGAACCGTTTCATTTCCACGGTTAATGTGCTCAGCAGATCAGTTAAAAACAAAGCTTTGAGATTTTCCAGTGAGTCAGACACGTTCACTTTACTTGAATATGAGCGTTCTTTCAAAGCAGTGGAAAGTGAAAAAGGAAACTTGGGTAATTCTGAGTCTAACGCTCTCACTTTGGTTTGTGAGTCACTTCTGAAGGCTGTTTGTTTCACACATAGCTGCAGCTAGGATTCGTAACGGCTTGAACCTAAATAAAATAAACATTCAGTAAAATCCACATTAAATGACACTTGATGAATGGATCACACAGAGACACCGTAACTGAGAGAAACCAGGAGGAATAAAATCATTTCCATTAAACCACTTAAATTATCATGTGAACATCTTAAACCTGCACAAGACCAACTGAGACCAGTTTAAACCAGCGCACTACTGGCTAAGCGGAGAAAGTGGCCCGCTGTGCCCAGTAAACGACAGGCTAAGCTCAACGCTTCACCCAGCACACAGAAAGAGGAATCAGTCACATGACCAGCTCTGGCATAGAGGGCTAGGACCAGTACGTGAAAAGACCATCACGTGACCCGTTAAAACCAACACTAGACAGGGTAAGACCAGCCCAGCGCTAGCTGAGGCCAGTGGCTTATCCCAGCTCATGACCCTCTAAACCCAGCACACGAGCAGCTAACCTCAAAACATGATGGGCGAAGACCAGCAAACAATATCTACCATTCTACCAAGCTCAGCTTGTGACCAGTTATGACCTCAAACATGACACGGAAGCCCCGGAAAGAGACCCGCACACTGCCACGACACTTGAGGTTTGTTACGTACCACATTCAGACACTTTCTGAGGGATTTTCGTAAACTATCAAGAGCTCGTTATCAGTCCTTGAGTGACTGCACTGTAAACCTCCCCTCGACGAGTTCGATCACATCAGTGTCAGAACCAGAGCCAAAGATGATTGACTTTAACACTATTAATAACATATTGAGCTCAGCAGGAATGATGAGATGAGAGCTGATTGCCACTCTCTCTCTCTCTCTCTCTCTCTCTCTCTCTCTCTCTCTCTCTCTCTCTCTGTGAGAAGCTTGTTTGAGGAAACACTCCCTGCAGGAGTTTTGGCAGTTCTGGGTTTGGAAATCAGAGCAATCCAACATCTAATGATTCACACCAGAGAGTCTGCCAAACACACTCTGTGGAACCAGAAGCAGCATATTTGTAGTGATCGCTTCTGTCTCTCAAACGACCCGTGGATAACATACAAACAAAGCTGTGTACTGTACCAGTGCAGAGGGACTGGTAGAGGTGGGTTTCCAGGAAACCACTGTGTGCTTAAGTACTGTTTTCTATCAGCAACAACACAGTTCAGAGGAGTTCATTCAAAGAAATGAGAGATAGACTCGATAGAAACTGGTAGAACGATGCTAAGCATTAAAGGAGAAACAGGAAGCAGCAGCTGCAGAACACAAATCTTCCTGAACCACAGAAGCTCGGCTGCCGTTTGAATATGGGATAATGTTACTATGGGATAATATTACGAATGCAAATCACACCAGCCACAGATTAAGATGCAATTATGAGCTGAAAGCATCTGCAGCCGAGCCCTTTCTGACTCAGGCTCTTAGCCCTTCCATCCTTGCTTATATTATGGATGGACCTGAAGGACAGTCGTGGAGATTGAATGGAAGAGAACGGTGATCAGAAGGTTTTTGGTTCGATCTCCTGCTCCATTTGGAGTTGAAAGTAGTGTGATTAAACCTCACTCTCACTACACCTTTAACAACAACTTGAGCTCTTGAGGCCCCAGTTTCTCTGACTGCTCCCTGGGTGCCACAACCGTAGCTGACCACTGCTCTGGGTGTGTGTTCACGGTGCGGGTCCAATGCGGAGCACAAATCAATCCAGACCTGGTCAAAATGTCACTGTTACTTTTTTAAAATTGTGGCCCTCTAGGTTTGGGGTAGGGTTTTACCTATATTTGGGGTTGGGATGAGGTCCTAGCTAGTTTTGTGGTATGTTATGGCCTATTTTTGGAAAGATATGGCCTTTGTTCGGAACAAGGCTTTGTTCTTGGTTTGGGGTTTGTTCGTGTTTGAGGTACTGTTCAGGGTGAGATATGGCCTGCGTTTGGGGTAAGACTAGGAGTGAAGGATTGCCTTTGTTGGGGTAGTGTTTGTGGTGAGGTACGGTCTGTTTTAATAAGGTTTGGGGTGAGGTATGGCCTATGTTTGGGAGTAAGACTTGAGGCAAGGGTTCTGGTGAGGTATGGGTGGGCTACGGATTAAGTTCAGGGTGAGGCTTGAAGACTTGGTTTGGAGTGAGGCACGGGCAAGGTTTTGAAGGGGTGGGGTATAGGATATGTTTGGGGTGAGATATGAGCAAGGTTAGGTGTAAGGCTTGGAGGGATGTATGATGTATGGAGTAGGCTGGGAGGAGGTTTTGGCTTAAGATTGGGGTAAGGGTTTGGGGTGAGGTATGATTTAGAGGTCGGTAAGGGAAAGGTTTAGAGTGGGAAAGACCATTCTGTATGAGACAAAGTTAAAGAAAATTGAAGTGAAGGCTTCCGATTGAACTGCTACTAATTCAAGATAACCTTCAAAATCTTTAAAGGTCAACACAATTAAGATTTTGGAGAGGAAAGGAATCTTTTTTGGCTGAATTCTCACATTAAATGAGCCGACAGTATCCTCGTGAAGCAGCAAAAACTCTATGGTGCCTTATTCATCCGAGGAAATATATGTAAAATAAGATCGAGCTCTCGGAGAGTAACTGTAAGCTTGAGAGCAGGTTTTTATCTCACAGCCAATCACAGCGCAGCATTCCTCTCTCCCTGGCTCCTTTATCAAGCAGTTGCTGTTATGTCACCGCTCCACACACAGTAATGAAAAAAAGAGAGGCAGCATGAAAATAATCTTGGGTTCGCAGGCCAGACAAAGAAGGAAAGTGAAATCTTCACATGAAAGCAATCGACTCCCAACCATCTGCTGCAAACACACTCCACGCACAACGCAAACCGAAGAAGCCAAGACGAACAAACATTGTTCTCACAAGCTGAGGCTAACTCGTCTGGATGCAAATTTGGACAGAAAACAGAGCGGAGAAACTTATTAGGCTGAATTCTGTCCAAGTCTAACACACTGGAAAGAGTAGAGAGAAATAATTAGGATTTCAATTACGAGGGAAGCGTTTTGCAGTCTGATGCCATACGAGAAGAGCTACAGTCTCTCGCTCGTATAAATATTCTGTCAATTTTACTAAGAGTTATCGCTGGAGTAAAAGGGAGGAAATAAATTAAATTAGGACCTCAAAATACTTCTGAAACGTGATTAAATTAAGTACAAATATAAACTCTGGATCTCGATGAAAGCTTGTTAAAATCTAAATCAATTTTGTTATTATTGTTAGGGTTAATTACTAAATAACTAATAATTAATTCATAAATAATAAAATCTCAAAACAACAACAACAATTCAATAAACTCATCCCCAGCAAAATTCCTAAAAGAATTGTGAAAATTGTGATAAAATCATCTCAGCAGCAACTACCCAACTATTACTAAAAGAGACTAAACGAAACGCCAGAAAACCAAGAAAATCTGTCAAAATAAGAACCTAGCAACCACCAAACCAGTCTCCGACCAGAGCAGAATAAAAACCACACGTGATTTAAATAAAATAGCACATATAACCACCCAAAGTGTTAAAAGACTGAAAAATACTTACAATAAAAAGAGTAAAATCCTTAGAGTTAAATTGACAGATTTTGGTCCCTCTCTATATAGAGTTAAACTGACTCTGATACGAATTTCTATTTAATTTGTTTGCTTTGTTCATTTTTTCCTAAATCTGTGAATAAAGGTTGTTGTGTTTGCCTTGTCTTTCTTCATCATCACTAACAATAAAAAAACTCAATATTCTTATTAACTCTATTCAGAGAGGAGGGACCAAACGTTATCTGAATAGAGTTCATTTTACTCTGAGCATTTTCCTGTGCAACTGAAATCAAATCCAGAAATATAATTTATGCATGGCAACCACTCAAGTGTCTGGTCAATGCCCTAGCAACCATGAAAACAACGTGTTTATGAAAGACATGTACGTATGTGGGTATAAATGTAGCAACCCCATAGCAACACCCTGACAACCGCATACATCAAAGCAGGGCCCTCGTGAACATCATGGGTCTTCAGAAACCAGGGTTTTAACCAGAAACTTACAACTGCAAACTAAATTTACATAAAACTTCACTGAGATAGATATCTCTAGCACCCCCACATGCTGAATTAATTATGAATAATTAAGCAATAACACACACTCAGAGAAATTTAAAAAATAAAACTAAAATATATTCCCTTAGCAACCGCATAGCAACACCCTGGTAGCCGTACATATTTATCTAAATATCGACCTGCTGTCGACAGACCTATCGACTGTTGAAAGACATTCGCAACACACCGAAACTGGTAACCGTAAGATCTGCCAAGTAATGCCCCTGAAAAGATTCAACTCAAAAGTTGACGACAATACTGAAAAGAAAACAAAACTGCCTTTAGTTCTATTTTAGGAAAAAAAAACAACAATAAGAAATTCTGTAGATTTGCAAAGATAGAGTCTAAAGACCTTTTTTATAACTTCAGTTGAGACGACGGACTGGGAACCAGTAAAATGTCATTCTTTGGGGTGGACCGGTTCCACAGAAGAGATTAGATTGAGGTTGTAAAGCACAAAGAGGTGAAATGTATTTGTGTGAAGCATGAACGAATTATTCCCCTGGAACAAGTCAGGCATTTACTGGTGCAACCAGAGCATTAGACTGGCGACAGAGCATGAGACCCGATGATCCACAGGGAGAGAGAGAGAGAGAGAGACAGGGAGAGAGAGAGAGAATGAGAGAGGGAGAAATGGAGAGAAAGGGAGAGAGAGAGATGATCTCATGGGGTTTATTTTTCCACAGCAGATGTCTCGTGTAAACTGGCGTCTGTGCTGACAGACAGATCAACATGTCCTGAAAACATGGCAGATGCATCACAAGCACCTCACTAATGTCATCATTTCATCTGCTGCTGTTCGAAACCATTTCAACCAGTTACAGATCACACAGCACCACTAATGGAAATGTATTGTTCTCTCAGTTCAGTGAGTTTCTGTCTGAATCGAATAATGATGCTCAGAGAAGGTTGCAGCCCGATTGACTCGGTTAATGACTCGCTTTAACTCCATATGATTCAGAAATCCGGCGGTTCTATCTAGTGTTCCATTCATCATCAGATATGAAGTACAGGCGCTGCTCATATAACTACAATATCATGATAAACTTGAAAAAGTATGAAAACCCTGAGCGCCTTCACCACATTCTTAATGAGTTTTGTTTCACAATCCTTTCCAGTGCGTGGTTATCCCTGTTGCTTGAACACTCTCTCCTATCACATCTTTTCCTTCCCTCCACCTCTCTGTGAATGAGTTCGGACACAGAGCTCTGTGAACTGCAGCTTCTATTGCAATGACACCTTGTGTCTTACCCTCCTTGTGCAAGGTGTCAGTGGTCATTTTTGGAGCAACTAGCAGAGGTCTGGCCCGATTTAAAGGCTTTAGCGGGTGTTTATGGGTTAATCAACTGATTAGACAGCTAGGAGTCTTCACAACAGAACCTTTTGCCATCATTCTAGATTTCCGAGGAATTGAATTAGGGATTTTCATTAGTTGTCAGCAATAATCATCAAAATAAACGAAAACAAACATTAGAATTATATGATTCTGTGTAGAATGAATGCAAGTTTCACTAATATTACTGAAATAAATCAACTTTTTCATGACATTCTGAAAATATGACGTGTATCCTTCGAGATCATAACTCAGGTTTTAGAAAGAGCAGTTTTGAGCAGATTACGTTTAATAAAATCATTCATAAATAAAATCCCCCGTTGAAAGAAAAGAAGCACTTTGAAAGGAATGATTCCAGTAGTGTTTGTGAAAAGGTCTTTTTTGAATGAAAATATCACATTTGTGCTGCTGGATTAATAGAAAATGAAAAGTAAAAACGTTCCCAGAGCTTAATGTGAGCGAAACCCTCGTTAGTCTAACGGTGACCCACTGCTCCTTTGTTTCCCAGCGGCACAAACTCCAAAAATCTTTGCAAACTCTCAGTGAAGCGCATGTTGTGGATGTCTGAAGATGCACAATACGTAAGGAGGCACTATGGTACCGCTCCATGAATAGTCATTAACACACACTTACAGAGCAGTGAGTGTGTGTTGGTGTGCGCACACAATGCTCGGATTGTCTTTATCGCTCTGCTGAAATAAACCCTGGTAATGCCTGACATTCCATGCATGGCAGAGCCGCGCACACACACGGAGAGGGACACACACATGTACAAAGACGCTCCATTAATGTGAAATGGCTGTAAACGATACGACATGCGCTGGTTTGTGTTTCAGGTAACTGAACCCCGGCAGCTGCTCTCTCTGGCCTCGCTTCAGAGGATACACACGGCAAACCCTCCACTGTGTGTGTGTGTGTGTGTGTGTGTGTGTGCGTGCGTGTGTGTGTGTTCGCACGAGCAACGTCTGCAGACGCATCGCAATGAAAACACAATAACTCAAACACCGGGGGTGGGTTTAAGCTTTTCGGGGGGAGCTGTAGCCCCCTAAACGTCATCCCATGCTTTTGTCCCGTCAAAGTTTCAAGATGAGCCGAAACTGCAGCACTCCCAGCGGCAGATCTCGTCTGAGACGGGCTGTGATTGACAGCTGAGAGAGAGCTCTGAGCCCGCCCCCAGTATCTACTGAAACCTGATTGGCTGAGCTGACCAACAAACATTACCACATCACTGTATTAGCATCGTCTCAAACGAACCGCCGTAATCAGAACGTGTTTGATGCAGGGAATGTTCACGATAAAAACAGGAAGAGCAGTAAACGTCGAGTTGAAAACAGAAACAAACTGTAAACAATATTTACAGTAGCAACATTATATACATAGCAACATTACTCCCCGTCACAAACATAGCACCTCAGCCAATCATCACGTTTATTAAAGTAACTTAATCAAAAGGCAAAAACATCGGATCCCCGCCGCTGAGAGGGAGCTGCTCAAAGTTTATTGGTGATAAGCAATCTGGCGCCAACAACTGGACTGGAGGGTGGAGACGCGTGCTGCTAAACACATACGTGATGTAGATACAGAGGGAACAGCGTGCAGGAGATATCATGCAAAAGGGATATTTGAAACACTTTAAACGCCTCAATCAGTTTAATGTGTATCACACGTATTATTTAGCTAATTATCATACTGTGAAATAAAAATGAGCTCGAGGCCCACAGACGGAAGCTCGGAGAGGAAAGTCTCTCTGATGAACAGAACACAAGCCGCTCTCTGTAATCTGCTCCGCCGGCGAGTCTGTGGTGTCCATTTCTGCTTGTTTTCTTGGCCGTCTGCCGGACAACCATTGTTGATCTCTTTAACAACCAGCAACCGTTTACTGCTCCCTGCTTCCCTCAAACCGCCCTGATCTGATTGGCTGAGAGCTCTGCCTCATCAATTCACCTGTAATCCTGTATTTACCCTTGCAACCACTAAAGAGGAAGCAGTGAGCGAGTGTCACTGGGGCAAAGGTTAATATCATAAAGACAAATATTTGCCTTTGTTACTCTCACCGTTCTATAGCCAGAGAATCCCTCAGAGAACTGTCTATTTCTTTATAACAACCAGCAGCAAAAGGATGTGCACACACAGTAGAGAAGCAGCAGAGATGTACGTTTTCTGGAGCATCAGCAGTGGGAATAATATTTGCAAATAATATTAATATCAATGATGACACTAGATAATGTTTTGCTAAGAATGTGATGAGCTTAGCGTGTCACTGTGACTCATGGGGTGACGTGTGAAGATTGTACGTGGTCTTCTGGTCTCTCCTGGACCAACGCGACAGACTGATATAGAAGGACTTCTAATTAGAAGCGAAGCACAGTTCAGCGTAGAGCTGGAGGTTTGGACGGAGAAACCGAAACCATGTTATCAGCTATACATTTAATAGAGACTTGAACCCACAGCTTCCTGCATCTACAGCAGGGATTAATTACAGATTAATTCACACAGACGGAGACGGTGTGATGTGACCGAGCTCTGAACCGTGAAGCACCACCGTCGCCTCTCTCACACTCGCTCATCCAGGCAGCGGTGTGTTGCTGTTTAATTTGTGGGTGGTGTAATTCTGTCATGTTGCGGCTGATCTTATTATGTGCTAATAGAGTGTAGCCATGGCTTCCCTCGAGGCCAAACACACATCTGTCTATCTGGCCTTTATTCTCTCTCTCTCTCTCTCTCTCTCTCTCTCTCTCTCTCTCTGAGTGTGTGTGACGGGCCCTGCGGCGTGCCATTACTGGGCTAATGAGGGCTGTCTCGAGCCGGGGCGAGCGAGCAGTAGACAGACACACTAACACACACTGACACTCTCATTATACGACTGGCACACGCTCAATGAAGGAGTCCCTCGCTCGCTCTCTCTTTCTTCATCTCTCTCTCTCTCTCTCTCTCACACAATATTTGCTAAAATGATGCAGACTGAGGTTTTGAGTCAGGACTTTGTTGTTTATTTTTAAACATATTTTATGACACCGAAACAACTTTATCACTGAGACGATGAACTGAAGGAAATCGATTAAGATTTGCCCTGCGTTCATCTAAATCATTATTCGATATTATCACAATGTGAAAGAGCTGGCTTCCAAGAAAAACACATATAACTTTATACAGAGCTGTACGGTGTGCTCAAACTTTGATGTTGGCTTGTAAAAGTGCCATTTTTTTAGCAAAATGGAATGGTTACCAAGGTAGAATTTTTAGTTGCTATGGAGGGGTCAGAGACATCATATAATGTTCCCATTGTCACTGTGAGTTATATAAACCAACCCCGTATCTTTATCATTTACCAAAGCGGAGATAGAGACAACAAATTTGGTTGCTAGGGTAAACAGTTTGGTTGCTAGGGAGCCACCAGTGATGTAATGAAACTGTAATGTGTTACTATGATCCCCGTGAGCCCGAAAGAGAATAACAGGTTGGAAAACAAATGAAGGAATGTTACTGTGATTATCAGAAACAAACCCATTTCTTTCTGATGTTTCATCCTGAAAACATTTCCTATTTATTTTCAAAGGCAATGTTAAGTGAATGTTAAATATTTAACCCCTTCTAGAGGTTCAAAAACTTTTGCGCAGGGATTGGTATGTTCTTAAAAGGACTGATGAACTCCACACGTGCGGTCAGTTTGAAGGTTCTACGACTTTTACAAACTTTTACCCCATGTTATGTCAATGGAACATTTCCCAGCATTCTCAGCGATTTCCCAGAATTCCTTTAGTGGTGTCAGTCTGAAAAGATATAGCAACCTGCCTCAGACCAGTTTGAAAGTCTTGGCAACATTTGGTGTAATGTTCTAGGAGATGACGACATATTGAAGAGCATCCTCCTTCATCTGGATATTCATTTCCTCAGAACAAAATTTTCTTTTATTTTTTTTTGTCTAGAATTGCTTTTTTTTGTCATGACACAAAAGGCCGTTGGAAAGCGAGGCTATACTGAGACAGAAGAGCGAAGCAGACTTGGGATTCCATCAGACACAACATCGACATTCATGAATCGAGCTCTTCTCTCATTCCCAGAGTCAGACGCTGCTGGAGTGTTTGGCTGAACTCGTTCCCCTCGCTCGAGATGCCATGATATGGAGGTCAATGAGGTCAGACTGCAACAGACACACAATCGAGAGGAGGAGAAACAGAGGCGTGCTGATTCAGAGAGGTCTGCGATCTGTGTGGGAGTGGGTCCAGGCTCTCCTTACACGAAATCCTCCGCAGCAGAGATCGAATCGGATCGTGCTGCGGGCTAAACGTGCCTCTGCCCAAATATTTACATGCTGTCGATCAACCAAAGAAGTTCAACACAACCGAAATACTCGTCTCCTGCGACATCATTACAGTGTGGTGCAGGATGAAAGCGACCGGCGCAGATTTTCCTTTTCCGGGGGATTTCAAATGATTTCTCCATGTGCCAGCGAGACACGGTGGAAATGTTGCTGTAAGTTTAGCAGAGCATGGTAATCCTCCCCCTGCAGCAGCTCACACACCTCCTCTGGTGCCATCGGTCCTCAACCTCAGGCCAGGACCACACCGAGGGACCGGAGCACGAGAACCTCCCGTTAGAACCCAGGTGGAACGTCAGAACAGTGACTGCTTTCATTTGATTTCGAAGCAAAGCGCGCTCCTGGACTCCTGGTCATTTCCTGCATCTCATTCCTGCCGATCTGGATTCTCCGAAGAGTATTCACTGTTACGTCTCGTCTATTGCTCTACGTGTTTTCACTGATGCAGCTTCGCTGAGACGAAGGATGGAGAGATTACAGCGAGGTCACGTGTGAAAGAAAGGGTTACAACTCTTATCTGGATCCCGCAGAAGACATTCCTCTCTGAGGCCACCGTTTCGCTGGCTTCCTGCCTTCTGCCCGGTGCCCTATTTTTACCCCATCTTTACCCCTGTACCCTCCACAGCTTTTTCCTCCTCTCGCACACAGACTCATGCACTTCCTGCCATTCACTGGCTGCGGGAGCTACTGTGTGTTTGAGCGCTTTCACAGGAAATGTACCACTCCAAACACACTTTGAAATGACAGCTCTGTGTTTGATATCAAAGCATGCAGCAGTGAGTTCAGAGCGTGTGCTGCTGTAAACATCGCCTGGAACTAATATTCCTTCGTTTTGAACCATTTCCTGTCACCAGATTCAATTTAAAGCACATTTAATGCTTTGTCAATGTGCTTCGTTTGGCTGCTCCTCTGGTGGTGAAGTGTGGTACTGCATCCAATCTCAAGGTGCTTATCAATCCTGTTTCAGATTCCTGTCCGAGCTCCTCCTGGACCTTTATAGCAGGGGTTCAGCATCTGTTTGATCTCGCTGGCAATGCTGACTCCAGCCCCCTTCCTTCATTCATTCGTTCATTTTCCAACCCGCCTATTCCCTTTTTTGGGGCCATGGGGTCTGCCGGTGGCATTGGGCAAGAGGCAGGTGTACACTCAGGACAGGTCCCCAGTCCTTCACAGCAGCCCCCTCCAATGAAGTTTAATTAACCAGAGATGACCCAGTGACACCTTGGAGATCTCTAGATGATCTCTGGATTCTCTCTAGTTCTAGTGCAGAAAACTTCGAAAAGAGCAGCTAGCATTAGCGCAAGAGCTGTTTCTCTTGCATCACTAACTCTCCTGTATCATTAGGAGATGAAAGCCAAAAAAGCTCACTGTTACGTTCTCCCTAAGAACAGGTTGAAATGCTTGGAAGGTCAGAAGGCACTTTCCTTGTCTTAGAACAGGAGGAAACATGGCAGATACAGTGGAACAGCACAGTGTTGCAAGTTATATTGAATCGTAAAACTGCAAAGTTAATCCAGGAATTTTAGCTTGAAAATCTCTCCATCACAAACACTCCAGCCTTTTGTTGAGCATCATAAAAGTCAATGTTTGAAACAAGACGCACAGAGGCCTGGAAGTGTGAACGATACTTTGCTGCTGGACTGAAATGGTGCTGATGCTGCAGGAGAATCAGGTCAGCAGTGAGAGACTGCTTTAATCTCAGCAGTTCGTGATGGACCTGTCAGAAGCACCAGCTGTTGCTCCTCTAATCCCTCATTCTCTCGCTCCTCTTCTATTTTCTCCTTGTGCATTCTGCATGTCCTCATCGAACTCCATCTGGCCGCTACGCTACCACGTACATCTTTTACCTCAGTCCTTCAGCGCTAACCATCATGTCACCAGTCACCATTAGCACCTGAAACACTCAGGAAACCAGTTGGAATGGGAAACGCATGCAGACGTTTTTCCGGATGGTTGAAACAGGTCACACGACTCTTTCTGACTCCACTAGAACTCCTAGACGTCTTTTAAAGAAAGTCTGGTGAGAATCCAGGGTTTAATTGTTCTTCACAATCGCTCCTTTTCATTTCACACGTAATATCTTCTCTCTCAATCATACGGCTGCACTTGTGTACCAAACATTGAGACAATGATGAGATCTGAGGCTGAGACCAAGCTAACCCTAAACCTGGACAACCCAACCCAAACCTTCAAGCCACACCCCCACCCTGACCCATACCCCAACGTCAAATCATAACTCTAACGAATGACTAACCTCACAACAAACTACCACCGGAACCCAATCCTAAACTTTAACCCCAACCTTTGCTCCAAACCAAACCCTCTTCACACCGGTCTGAATCTGCACGAACCTTCAGACGCCTCTCAGCACGGTGCTCTTGATTTACACCAAGGAAATATTGATGCAGTGATGCTCCCTGATGGCGTTTGTGGTACCACAGCGGTACGAGCCACACGGGGAAACAGGAAAGAAGAAGACGATGACGACAGAGAAGAAATCAAAGAACACTTTGAAAAAATCCTGGATGTTGAGCTGTGTTTTCTGTTGGTGCTGATCACAGGGAACTGTTTGATGAAAATGTGGAGAAAAGAGAGGTTTTGTTTCCTGTTTCCTGTGTGAAGTCACTATGAAAATTGGTCGACCGCTGCGGATCCGATATGGCAGCGTGAAACTCTTTTTGTAGACACCACGCTTTCCTACGTGAAAATTTGTATCTGTGTATAGAGGCCTTACCTCCGAACCGAACACTAATTCTAACCCCAACACCCCCCGCCCCCCATCCACTGCCCTTGATTGTCCCCACTCCATAGACACCAAATACCCACCCCTCCCCCAGACAGCAGAATCCATGGAGCTTCCGGAGTTTCAGTAACGATGTGCTAGTTTTACGATATTGTCGATTATTTACAAAGTTACAGAACATTGATTTTTGAGTTTCAAAACGGAATCAAAGAGGATTATTCAAAATGAAAATAAATCAGAACACTCTCAAACGATTTCAAAGAAATGATGAACACACTCTTGAAATTCCTGCAGCGTATCAGAAATCCCAGCTCCCCTCGTTCTCTGTCTGTTTGTTCGGGTTTTCCCTGACTTCGCTCTTTCCTTTCACTCGATCGACGGGGGCCTCTGCTGCAGTTTATTTGCTCATGTCTCCGGCGCTGTTTTCTCATGTTGGGACTAATGCTTCCATACATACACTAACCCGAGGAGACGGCAGCGGAGCGACGGGCTTCGCTAAACAAGCACCAGAGGCTTCTGTTACTCACAACACACGGGATGGGAATGAGCAAAGACGTCCGAGTTTTGGAAACGGGCACGGCTCTAGCTTCAGGAGTCTGTGGTGATGCTGTGAAACAGTGCCTCAGAAACGGAGAGGCCATCGTTCAGACACATCGCGCATATTACCTGCAAGTCATGGGACAGAGAGCGGAGTGCAATGACCTTGTGTCTTACCCTCCTTGTCCAAGGTGCCGTTGGTCATCTTTTGGGCAACTGTTAAGTCAGCAGTCTTCCCAATGGTTGTCATTTAAAGGCCTTTGCAGGTTTTTTCAGTTTCACAATATTGTATTTGGCTGAAATTCTGATTTTAGGTCTGCTATAATCACCGAAGCTAAAGGACATAAACACTTGGAATATAACGTGGAATGTTTTTATATTTACGATACACAACATCCTGAAGGGGATTTACTATCCTGATACTCTAATTTCATGACCAGCCTCTTCGTGGTTTCTTCAATGCAAGAATGCGATGAAGTAAAGTTCAACTTCGGTCCGACCGGAGGAGCTCCTTTCTAATGTAAACCCTTGTCTTCTCCCTTGACCGCGTCTGGATAAACCCAGGCATCATCTGCTTCTCAGCGCGGTTCGGAGATCCACAAACACGCTGCATGCACCAGGAGATAATTACCAACAAGCTCCAGATCAGCATTTGCGGTTAGCCTCGGCTCTGTGATTAGCTGTAGCTAGCAGCTATGTCCAATGTGCTGAACAGAGATGCTCCGGGTTTAAGATTTCAATGCGATGCATGCTGCAAGCTCAATATGATCTCCACCACGACCAGAGCAACGGCTTGGAGACGCGGTGAAAGAGTTAGTGAGACACTTTAAAAAATGTGAATGTCAGATTCAAGCAAAGATCTATGCAAACATTCAATCCTGCCATCAGTTTCCAGCAGAGGAACATTACAATGGATGCCAACAAGACTATTCACAGCAGACCCTCGGACGCACTCGGAGATGTTTCACTCGGTGGTCTCGGTTGTTCTGCGTAAACAAGTCATCGAAACACAATGATTGGCTCGTTAAATGCTTCTCTGGGCCGATGGGTTTCTCCTCAAGAACTTTGATCTGAACGTAAAGTAGAGCTGCTGCAGCTGCTATCCATGGTTTGTTTGCCAAAGTATACCTTGATATTTACAGAAGAGTAAACACAGTTTTCTGTAGAGTTGCGAACAGCGACACCACATGGTCACAGGCTCAGGCCGTGAGCATAAAGCAATCTTTTAAAGCTCTGAATGGTGCCGGACATGGATTTCAATGGGAGGTGCTTGATTTTTAAAGAATTGATATAAATTAGTAAAAACCTGGCAGCTGCACCAAAAGTAATAGCACAACATTCCTCAGAAATCTACATTATCTGAAAAGTATCTGACCCTTACAGCACAAAACATTGTTGAGTCGAAGAGCTCCAAAAGCCATAATTCTAAAAACTGTGTGCAATGCTTCCTAGCAAAACAAATTGGCAGCGGTAACCATTTTGCTCATAAAATAATTCATGTAACAGAAAAAGTATTTCAAAGAAACATTTCTCCCATCTCCTGGAGTTCCACTGAGGATTCGGCTGAGGAACCAGCTCAGGACGACAACCTCAAGAAGCACCTAGTAGCACCATAAAGAACTCAAATCCTGCCGAAGCTTGTGAGGAAAGATTGAAAGAGAGAGAGAGAGAGAGAGAGAGAGAGAGAGAGAGAGAGAGAGAGAGAGAGAGAGAGAGCTCAGAGGGAAACACTGATGATGCTCTCAGCCACAGATTGCTCTGAGCTCGTGATGCCGTCAGAAGTAACCTGCATCCAGACGATGAGCTCAGATGTTTTCTCAACAACTGAAGCAAATCAATCAGAACTGCCTGAGACTCCTGCACACAATGAAGAGGTCCTCTATAAATACGACACGCAGTCATTGTGTTTATACAAGACTTCCTCCAGAAAGCCCCACGGCTGACCTACAGAACAGCAGAGAAGAACCTGGGAACGAGCACAGCGTCTCTGTCGCATAAACACAGCACAGCCAGATCACAGTCGTATAATCATGAGTATCTGTAGCACAGGAACCCAAACTTGCTTCATTTGTACAACAGACGACTGAGTTCAGCCGCTTCTAACGTCCAAATACCACCTCGATTGTAACGAGTTACTGCTGCCTTTCCATCAGCTCGAACCAGTCTCCTCTGACCTCTCACATCCTCAAGGCTCCCACAGAACTGCTCTCACTGGAGATTTTCTCTTTTTCTGACCATTCTCTGTAAACTCTAGAGATGGTTTGCACGAAAATCCCAGTAGAGCAGCAGTTTCTGAAATATTCAGACCAGCCCGTCTTACAGCAGCATCCACGCCAAGTTCAAAGTCACAGAAATCTGCCTGCTTCCCGGTTCTGCTGCTTGGTTTGAACTGTATTTAGCTGCTGCTGTGTGATTGGCTGATGAGAAGTTTGCATAAACAAGCTGTTGAACAGGTGTACCTAATAAAGTGTCATGTGAGCGTATATTGTAGCTCTGATAATGTAAATATTAAAAAAAATGTGTAATGTAAACACAAAATGGATTAAAAAGTTGTTTGAGAGTACGTGGGGCAAATTTCAAACCAATGACTAAAAAAGATGGACGACGTGACTCCGCCCCCTGCCATTGGGCCTCGACGGACAGAGAGAGGGCGCACACACTACTTCCTGATACGCAGGAGAAATGATCTTTCTAACGATGTGAAGACAGCAGTCCGTCATCTCAGTTCGGTGCAGCTGTCAATCACATGGCTCCTCCTATCCTAGGGAAGAATGAGCTTTTAGAACTTTGTCTATGGGGGGGTCCCAGCACATTTACATCTCTCAGCCGGCTGCGTGAGAAACACTGGGTTAAAAATAATCAATAACATCTGCAATATTTCAATGTGGCTGCTCACACGCACAAAACCCAGACGCAAAACTTTAATAAGTTCCTTTTATTTATTTATTGATTGTTTTGTTTTGTTTTGTTTGTTGCTGCATCAGAAACTCTTGCATCTGGAGAGAATGAGGTCCTCCCCATCAGAAGATATTTGCACTTCTCCACAAGTGTGAAGCCACACACATCCTGCCAGAGCCTCCAACCCAGGCGCTAACAACACACGCCACATCAAGCGCCACGAGCGGCCCTTCAAAGAGGAGCGGGGCACTCAGCGGCGTGCACCGAATGTGTGTCAGTTCAGATGGAGGTCAGAGCAGCAGCATCCGGACGGAGAACCAGCCGCTGAGGACTGATTGTCAGGAGGATTCGCCGTCTCTTAAACAAGCACCAGACGGTTTCAGAACGACACATGCTCCGAACCCTCAGGAGGAACCTTGAGGCCAGAGGAGGTCCTCACACCTGACCACGCATCTCCTGTGAGCTCCCAGATGATGAACAGAAGCATCGGGATCTGTGTCAGGTTCAGCTCGAATAAACCAAGCTCCTGATTCGTGCCGTGGATGACGCTCGCTGATGTCTGCAGGGGGCGGGGCTGGAGCACTGCTCTGCTGCTATTGGCTGAAGGGTGGAGATGAAACATGTTGTTGTTGTTTACTCATGGAGTTGTGGAGCTTTAAAGGAGAACATTTTCATTCGTCTTTCCCCAACTTTCTCTTTTCTCTCTCATGCCCCCTCTCTATCTATCTATCTATCTATCTATCCTCCTCTCTGTCTTTCTCACGTCTCTCGCTCCCCTCTCTCTCTGCCAGGGCCAATTCTCAATGGGCTGTTGTTGCTTCTGGATCCATCCTCCTCCTCAGACAGAGGATCCAGAGCTCAAGCTCCGCTCTGCTCAGATTAAAGAGCCACGTCTCCTCCTCATCTTCACTTAGTTCCAGCAATCTCCTGAATCTCTGTGATACGTAAACAAATCTCCAGGTGACTCGGGAGCATGGAGGAGTGGTGGAAGGGAGCGTCTTTCCTAATGTTTGCTTGGAGGTGATGATGCTAAAAACCATCTGTGGGACACGATGATTGATGAGTAATGGAGGCAGTGCAAGGGGTTATGGGAGATGAAGTTCAGATCTGATCCTGTAAATCACTCCATTTCACTTTAGGGGATTAATCTTTCTCTCCCTCTCTCTCTCCCTCTCTCTCTCCCTCTCTCTCTTCCTCTCTCTCTCTCGAGCTTAAGCTTTAATACAAACAAGCTCCTCAGTTACTGCTGATAATAACAATGAATACTTGTGACGCTTCAGTAAACTCATGAGTGTGTGAAATCTAAAAGCAGAAACCTAATTTCACTGATCGATGCACAAATCGAGCTCTAAACGCTCTCCCTCGGTCTTTCTCACGAGACTCAGAGGTTTGGCGCTCAGCTCTGTGCTTCTGACTCATAAAGAAAAGCCCTGAAAGTTTCTCAAAAGGTCTTTTTCACCACAGACGCTTTTCAGAGAAAGAACGGTGCACAGAGAGACTCCGCTCCTGAACACAGACAAACAGAGGTCAATATCGTCCTGAAATAGCCGTCAGCAACCGCTCCGAGCAGCACATCGAGATCCTGCGGATCAGAGCCTGAAAGCAGCCCATCATCACCACTGAGGATCCAGCTAATGTTCTGACTAACACTGGCTAAAACATTGAAAATAAATGCACGGACAACTAAATAAAATGTTTCCTAATGAAAAGCAACTGAGCAAAGCAACCTGAGCATGAAATGTAGAAAAATAACTCTATTAATGTTTTAAATGAACGCTGACTGCAGTCAATTACATTAACTTAAGAATATACAACAAATATTATATTATTAAAGTATTATACAAAACTACAAATAAAACCATTTAATACAACTGTCATCTGAAACCAGGTGTTTCAAACCTACAGCTCTACACTGTGTTTCGGTGCTTCCTCTCAGTGACTGAGCATCCATGTATCACTATCTATCTGTGTGTATATACAACACTGGTTCCACTATTTCCAGTGTTTCCAGCACACGTCGTTCATATCTGGAACGGTGCACCAGCTTTCTTCATCAAGCACCTCTAATCTATGAGCCCCACATGAGTAGCATTAATAGGTGCAATTTTCTTCTTCGAAGGCTCTCATTGCTCTTGCATGGGCTGTGAACACTGTGCTGATGCATTCTGGGTAAAGCATTATTTAAGCTGGAGACAGTTGCTCTGGTCCACGCAGCACTCTGCAGCCATTTCCAGTAATTGCTAGGCCTGGAGTTATTTTTAGCAGTTTTAAAAGTGAACACAGCCTCAAACACTTCGACAGACTGAGAGACAGACATTTTGAAGAGCTCGAGGAGTTAAAGTTAAAGTGAGAGTGCATTGTTAAATTCCTCTCTCCAGCATCGTCTGAATCCACCTCAGAGATACAGTCCTTCTGTTTCACGAGTTCCTCTGTCATTTCAAAGCTCTGGAGAAGGAGTGATAACTTCACATTACTCGACCTGCACCAGCTTCTCTCATCTTCCACATTTTATCTGAACACGGCATGTTTAATGTCTCAAGCGGTACGGAGAAATACAGATCTCTCTCCTCCAGCAACGATACGAGTCACGTCTGCCTCCCTCCATAAATATATCTGCATTATTACAGTAACACAGGCTCCATCTTCCCTTAACCTCTCTAAACCCGGCCCGAGGCGATGCACAAGTCATCATGCATTCAACAAATATTCTCTGGGTGCAAGACGCGTTTATGAAGAGCTGGCCTTTAGAGGAGGAATTGACAGAGCGCATGCTGAACAAACAATACGCCTACGAGAGAGAGAGAGAGAGAGAGAGAGAGAGAGAGAGAGAGAGAGAGAGAGAGAGAGAGAGAGAGAGAGAGAGAGAGAGAGAGAGAGAGAAAGAGAGAGAAAGAGAGAGAGAGAGAGAGAGAGAGAGAGAGAGAGAGAGAGAGAGAGAGAGAGAGAGAGAGAGAGAGAGAAAGAGAGAGAGAGAGACAACTCAAAGTGAGAGTGAGTCACTGCTCATGACAAAACTTCAGGCTCCAAACCCTACACAGCTAACTTTCTGCAGGCTCCAGCTTCAACTTCACACTCCTTGACGAATGATGGAAACACACTGATGAAAAACTACATCCAGCAAAGTTTGAGGTTTCAACCATGACATTTCAAACGTTACTCTGGTATATATTTACATTTAAGCTTTTGGCAGACGCTTTTATCCAAAGCCACTTATATTTAAAAGAATGAACACTTTTCTGTCAGTTCTTGCTTTCCCTGGGATACGAACCCATGACCTTTGTGTTGTTAGAGCAATGCTCTACCGACTGAGCCGCAGGAAAGCTGTGTAACTCAGACAGACATGCCGGTTACCATTCTAAACAGCTTGGAACTGATGGCAACTCATTTTTTTGCGAGAAACTGTTAGACAAGCCAAGAATAAAACAAGAAAACCTCATTCGCAGTGCGCCTTCATTAGCATGTAGCTAGCCTGAATGTTATGTCAATAACATTCTTACAAACACGACCATAAGTCATTATTAAGAGGCTAACATGAATAGGCAATTAGCATGTTGCTAGCATGACTTAATATCCCATTAACATGTTGTTAGCATTTTCTTACACTGTTATGATATTGCCATTGGCACTAACATGATCGCAATACGATGCTAAGATTAATTATCATTTATTAGCATGTTTCTGATGAACTGTTACTATCATAAACTCACATGATGCTAACCGTACTTATTACATCATGAACACATTGATGTTAGCATGTAATTAGCAGGATGCTAGCTAGAATTAACTGTACATTAACACAGAGAGATCATGACTAGAGATCATTTGCATGTTGCTAGCATGACTCATTTTTAATGTCATGGGCATTAGAACTAACATGACAACACATCCTGAAGATGCTAATATTGCCATTTGAGTAGCATGTAGCTAGCACAACTAGCATCTCATTGTTAATGTCATTAGCAAGATGCTAGCACAAACTGGAGATTAACATGGTGCTATCACAAATAAAAGAACCATAACTTCACATGTAAACAGAATCATGTTAACATGAATCATGACATCACCAGCAGGTTGCTAGCATGGCTTTTCATTTCTTTAGCTTGATGCTAACATTAATTATTAGATCATATATGCCTGTATAACTTACCTAGCATGATGTTAATATAGCACGTGAGGCTTTTAGCACATTGTAGCGTGTAACTCTAGCACTTTATGCTGCTGCTAGCAAGCACGACTAGCAAGACAAGCAGGGCATCATCATCATGTTGGTCATGTGACTTAGCATGTCATTAATATGATGCTAGCACAAATTAGCATGGGTATCCAGATACTTGGACAATAAATAATGAACGTTCAATAAGTTACATGTTTATGGCATTTCTATTTTAATGTTTAGATATTTTGCAATAGTTTAATTTGTTTACCAGGCGTGTTGGCAGTGCCCGTATGGATCTGACAGGTTTGATCCAGAGCAGATGATAAAGCTGGTTAATGAATTATCGATCGCTCGTCCGCCGGTTACCACTTCCCTATTCCCAGCTCCAACTGCTCGGCTCTCAAACAGCAGTTCTAACCGAATCACAGGAACTACACACTTAACAAATGATAAGTAGGTGAAAACAATAAACAATACTCAGATAAACTACTTCCTGTACTTTGAAGCTAATCGAAGCTAAATCTTTAAAAGAGAAAGCAGCACATCTTCAGAACTTTGCCTTGTGTGGAATGACACTCAGCTGGAGAGAATCTAGTGAATGAAGGAGCCCTGTCCATGTGCTTTCACTTCCTCAAATCAGGCTCCAGGTAAATTTATAAAATAATTAACATGTATTATGTTACATCTCACCACCAGACACCACGGGACCAAAAAGGAGTTCAGTGACCAGCGGGGGAAGAGTAATGAGCATGTCACATGACCATGATGACATCACTAGCTGGGATCTATACATTTGTGCAAGCTAGCTTCAAATACATTTTTTTTGCATTTTTTTATTTTATGTTTTTTATTTAATTAATCTTCATAACTGCACTTCATAACTTTTTTACCTGTTTAATAAAAAAACTCAAACTTTACTCATTTTGTTTCTTCGTATAATATTTGAGTTGACATCATAACATTTACAAAAAAAATGTTTTAGTAATTTTTTTTGTTGACAAACGTTTTGTTCTAAACCTCACTAGACACGTTTAATAACACATTAAATACAATTCTAGATAATTCCACTTTGCATTTTAAATGAAGTCAATCAAGAGTAAAAAAAAATCCTATTTGACCAAAAAACGTTTAGAATGACAGAAAGCCTCCTAAGTATTTAATGTTTCACATAATAACTGTATGGTGATAAACTTTAAGAGTGGACTGAAACACAATCTGCAAATCTAACAGACTCCAGTGTGTTGTGGTTAACACTCTGTGCCCCGTGCGCTCCATTCTTCACGTGCACATGTGAAAAAGCTCACGCATGCCGCAGGAACGAGCTGGTCACATGTTCATGAATCTGCAACAGGAAATCGTACGCTTCTCATGGACGCCTGCTTCTTCACAAGCGTTTCCGGTTGACTGTAAAGCGCTTCATATTCATGCGTGACCTTCAGCCGGGGCCTCTCAAGAATGCTGGGGAATATTGCATTATTAAAGCAGGGGCACATAAAGAGGGCCATTGTGGGGCGAGGGAGCGAGAGCGGGCCTTCCCCCGTCAAATTTGGTTTCATAATGTCCACTCGCAGCGGATCATTTTTCAACCTATGGAGCTGGCTTGGATTACTCTGCTGCCTGATCTGTTCCATATGCTCCGCCGCGAGCTCAGCCCCGGGACAGACCTCTGCAGCACATTAGGACCCGCGCGGGCTGCAGGGAACCTGGCTTTTAAAGGACCTCAAACAGAGGCAGTGACACAGATCTCAGACCTGCGAACATTCATGCTTTCATCCAGAGAGACGACGGCTTCTCTGACTGAGATCAGTAACGCACGATAATAAACTGTATTCTTAGAGCTCCCGCGTTCAACAATAGAAAAACAGTAAATACCATTAAAAACTACTTCCTGTTTCCATCCCGATCCACAAGAGCTCTTCACATTTCAAAACTAGGGGATTGACGCACATCCAGGGGGCATGTGTCCCAAAGCCACGGGGCTGGTAACCACCTGACGCTTCACCACATCTGATCTCTAGAGCTTGAGCTGTGTTCTGATGCCAAACATGAGAACATTTCTTCTGCCCTGTTCCAACGTCTGCAACCTCACCATTGGAGCGTTCAGGAGGATTCCGGAATATAATGCGAGGCGTGACGATACCACAGCATTTACAAACGTAGATGCTCTCAGCTCAGCGATCGGAGCTTCTCCGCTGTGTTTATCTGTTTATCTGCTTGTTTCTGCAGAGCTCAGCATCAGTAATCACTCCCAGGTCCTGAACTTGGGAAGAAACCGTAGGAAACTGCAGCGAAGGATGACGTACCAAACACAAACACTTCTGTTTTTGCTTCAGATCAACCAGAGCATTTAAAAAGAGATGAATGGAATCCCCGTCCCCCCGTCTGAAGACAGAGCATCCGCAAAAGAGAAAAATCGATGTTGTGTCACCCAGCAGACGCATATACGGATGAAAATGCAATGGTCCCTGAATCGAGCCCCAAGGGGGCCACACATTAAAGCACTAAGGGGGAAGATATAACCCCGACCTTCTGAAGCCAGAACAAGCTGAAAGATCTAACAGCAGCATGACACACATCTCCATCCTCCGAGCTTTAATCTGCCATTATTTACTGAGTAATTTTTAACAAAGATTAAACATAGCTTGGCCACATGCTTAGGGTCATTGTCTCGCTGAAAGATTGATGTGGCCCCATCAAAAGTACTCTGGAGCACTTTTTCATCCAAGATGTGTCTGCCTGACCAGCTTCCAGTTCCTGAGGAACATCTCCACAGCACCAAAAGCTTCTGCTGGTCTTGAGTGTTTCACTGAGGAGAAAGAGATGGTTCTCCACGGAGGAACACTGGAGCTCCTGCTCCCCTCTGACTACTCCAAGATCACAAGAGGCCTCAAGTTCATCTGAGCCCAATCCAGAAAGGAATTATCAATAAGAAAATTCACATTTTTATGAGAAAAGAACATCAAAAAGATGTAATGTTCAAAGAAATTAAGATGAAAGAGTTAATTCAATTAAAAATGTATTTTAAAAAGCAGAGTTTATTGTAAATTGTATTAGACCGTAGTATATCCTTAATGAATAGATTTATTATGTCTGTTTTATATGTATTTTAATAGTTTTATTTATCTCGACAGATAAATTCCAAATGAGAATTTTGCGGAGGCAGATACAGACTTAAAAACAGAGAAAACAAAAGAAATAAAAATATACAAAAACAGCCACAAGCATGCTTTCCGAGGCGTCTATAAAACACGTCTATGGAGCAATATCTGCATCTGAAAGTGATTGAAAGATTTGTGAGCTGCTGCCTGAGCAAACGCAGCATGCAACTGATTTAAAATCAATGTTACAGCAGGAGAACAGTGTGCTTTACTCTACAACACATCAATCAATCATTAGCATCTTACAAGTACCGATACTCCAAGCCAAATGCAGTGCGAACATCTTCTAAGATACTCGCAAAACAACAAGTCCAGTGAGGAAACAAGCATCATCTGCTGAAGAAGAGCCACCTGCTCACAGAATCATCATCAATCCTCAGATTCTGTATCTCCAGAGCATCTCAGGAGCAAGAGGCTAGTTAAACATGAGCTAGCAGAGGGACAAGTTTCAGGCAGGCTCCTGACCAAAGAAACCAAGTGGAAGCAGCTCCGCGTTCCTCCTCAGGTGTGGGTTGATGCCAGCTACAAGAAACATCTGAGCTCTGAGATGTCTGTGAAGGTGAAACGGTTTCACCTGATGACGAGCCATGTTCAGAGAGCGCTATCCCTCATCTACGCTCACTCACCCAGATGCTTTCTAAAACTCTCACGGACAAACTGTTGAACGAAGCTGATTTAATCACGTCACGCTAGCTGCAACGATCCGGAATAAACAAGGAACTGCACCCATTCTAACAAAGTGAACGCTTCATGATGTGCAAAGATCCTTTAACTATAATCCTAAACATAAACATATCCAGCGTTACATTTTATCCCTTTCCAAAACCCATTTTAAGTCAATTCAGCTTCCAGACTCTCGATAACGCAGGGATGGGCAAAGTTAAGCATCGTCTGATTTACTGGAATAAATCCAGTTTCTTCATTTGAAGATAGAAGATGTGGATGCAATAAATCAACATTTCACTGAAGTTCATTCAGCATTTCTTCTAAAATATGTAAAATATACAAAAGTTATAGATGTGTAAAAGCAGAGGAATTTTCCAAATCAAACAAGTTGTATGTAATGATGAATTTGTGAAAGAATGATCTTAGATGAGCCAACTTTATATTTTACCATTTGTTTTAAAAAGGGGTAAAATGCATATAATGTAACCATGTCAGTCATGTTGCATCCAATCAAATCATAGGAACTGGAACTGCTTTAAAAGTGATGCCTTTGCTGCTCCAGGACACTTGCTAAACCTGCAGCTCCTCTGCTCCGGCTCTTTAGCGCTTGTTTCTCCCAGCGATTACTCCCTCTCCCGCGCTCCCATCGCTCCGAAGAAAACATAAATGACCCGCTAATTAATACCCCGCGACCAGCAGCACGTGGAATTGCTGCCACGTCACAGAAAACGAAGCTTTCTCGCGAACAAAGCGTTACTGGAGCTAAACTCGCGTCAGACGCGCATCCCGCGCAGGAGCTCTCCATCTTCCCGGGCAAACACAGCGCGTCTGGCGGGCTCCAGCACTCTGTAAACCCGTGGTACGGTCCCGCAGAGCAGTCAGCGCTCCAGCGCAAACCAGAGCCCCAGAAGCGCACATCACACCCCGAGAAACAAGTTCCAGGAGATGCGGATGAGGATGATGCGCGAACCGAAACGCGCGCACCATCACAAACACGCGGGATGCTGGGCTCTGTTTCCCCCAAACACGAGCTGAGCTCTACTCCTGGCAGTTCTAAACCTCGCACTTTAACGCAGTAGGTGGAGAAGGTCATTGTTATGACTCTGAACGCGCGCTGTGCTGGGATCGCGCGCGTGGAGCAACTGATGAAAGTGTCCAGAAGAGCTCGGAGCAGGTTCTCCTCCTCAGAGAAAGAGACCGAGAGGCTAAAACACAAGAAGGGGAGACGGGAGGAGCAGGAGGAGGTGGTACGGTACCTTGCTGCAGTGGTAATATTCCAGAGAGTCGGTGGATAGCGTACAGGAGCCCACGCTTGAAGGAGGCGCCGGGTAAAACCTCACATCCATCGCCCGCTCCGCCAGACTGAAGCGTGGAGCGCACAGCGCGTCTCTCTCTCTCTCTCTCTCTCTCTCTCCCTCTCTCTCTATTGTTAAGCCAAACAAAAAGCATGCAGCAGGAGCAGAAAGAGAAGGGGTTGCGCCTCTCTCTCTCTCTCTCTCTCTCTCTCTCTCTCTCTCTCTAGTACAGTACTGTGATGCTTGACGCATGAGTTGCTTGTGATTAAAATTCGAGGCTTGTGAAGCAATTAAAATGTTCTTTTAACTGTAATTAAAAACAAGTGTAATAATATTTGAACAAAGCAAACAAATGCGCATGAAAGTGCTTAATATCGTGTTTAAAACACAGATAAAGCGAGTTTCGTGTACCTGGCAACCCACAGGGGAAATAAACAACTTAGGGGCGATATAAGGTGCGCGTGCATGTGAATATCAGGCGCCCCCTGGTGATGGAGTATTTTTGTATTTCGCTTGAAAGATCATTTAACAATCTGGTTATGTTTATTTTCATTTATTTATTTAGCTATTAAGCTGTTTTGCTTATGCATTATATTTGCATATTTTTGTTTGCTTCTATTGTTGGAATGGTTTATTTGTATTTACTTTCTATTTAAAACATGTTTTATTTGTATAAGTGGATTTAAAAATACTGAATCTTATTTTATATATTTGATGCATTTATTTAATTCAGATTTGGATATTAGTTTATTTATGGTTCATTTTATTTCTACATTTATAAATTTAAACAGACACACGGAGAGAGAGAGTGGGGGGGGGGGGTTGGTGTGAGTGAGCAGGCGTCGTTCTCCTCGCAGCAGGACTCTTGTTGTCTCTCACCGTGTGTCAGCAGGCTCATTGTACCACATGTCGTCAGAGTCTGAGACTTGGACGGAGTCCTCTTCTCTTGATAAGAGCCACAGATGGAGACGGCAAGGCCTGCGGAGACGACACCACAACCAAAACAAACAGATGCAGACGAGAGCATGTGCAGGAACCGTCTGTGTGTCGAGGGGTTAACTCTGGGACTCCATTGCATCACGGCTCTGGAATGTGCAGTGCCTCCCTTCCCAGCATCCTCTCTGTTCGACAAAGAGCCGGGACAAAACCCCTGACGACCGCTCGGGGTTGTTTTATTAATGGAGCACTGATCAGAAACCATGCAGCCACTCCGGACGCTTCCCAGAGCGCCACTGCAGGAGCTCACCTGCACTGAGCCACCCTTCAGTGTTTCAGTTTTACTGTCCAAATACAACACCTCTGGCTCTACACTGAACCGTGTTTCAATTTCACCGTCCAAACCACCTCCTCTGAAGTGCAGCCCCAGAACGTTTCCTGTAGCATTCACTTCCTCAAAACGCGCTAGCGACATGTTTTCGTTCATAATCCTCCATGAGCTCCTTCTTACTCCACGATGAGGAGTAATGAATGTCAGAGCAGAGCCGGGCTCTTCCTAATGACGCTGACATTTGAGAATCTGAAAGCTGCGCTCCTGAATGCTCCTCTTCTGATGCTGACTCCAACACAATCCACTGCAGAAGATAAGGTTCCTCAGTATACGGGGCACACATGAAGCTGAAGGAACAGTCTGGAGATCTGAGAGAGTCAGTTAAACACAGGAAGAGCTCAGAGAAGAGCCTTTAGCTGAATCCAGAATTTATCAAGAGATCCGAATACATCTGGAGAAGCTACAGAAACATTCCAGTGAGCACCCGGTCATCCATCAGCTCTTGATGAAGTTCTCAACTAACAGGAGTCTTCTGAAACTGGCCACCATTTGGAGGAAAAGGGATGAAGAACCTGATGATCAACATTGTGTTCCTCAATGGAAAGAGGAGGACCAGCAGGAACTGGAGACTGGTCAGATGATTTATGCTCCAGATATCATGGGGGCCTTCAGGAGAACTCTGCCTCCAGTTGATCCTCTCAGAAGTGTTTTGGAATTGTCCGAGCGGGAACCTGGGCTGGAGTGTACTTTGCAAATCGGAATAATCTGAGAAGTTTCATGAACAGAGCTGAAGAGGAACGGGCCTCAAACGAAATCCTGCTCAGTCGCTTCTCCACTCGTGTTCCGTGGAGTTCCCGATCTTGGAAACTAATTCTATTAATTCTATGACTTGGGCCTGCGGCTTGTTTTTTTTTTTTAAAAGTGATTTTATATGTTTATATGCACCTGTAAACATGGTGATCATTGTTAACAGTGGGAGCACAATCACATAGCTGCAGATATTGTGGTCCAGAAAGGTATTGTGGCCCATTGCTGAAATTATCGCAGCCAGTAAACTTATCAAGCTCAAGCGTATTTACCGATTTGCTGCCGTAGCCCTCAGCCGCGTGGGAATAAAAGCAATACTTTCAAAGAAAAATGGTTTTGGTTCAAAAAGGGATTCACAACGGAGGGAGGGCCGCTGGATATCTGTTACTCACTTTAAAGATAGTTCCACTCCTCCTTCCTTTGTGCCTTTTTAAACAATGGAAAATGTTGCACAGATGCGAATCAGAAAAAGTCAGAACAGAGCAGAATGCGACAAATCGATCCGATGCGCTCCAGACACGTCATCGTGTGGGTGATTGACAGCTGTCGTCTGATCTCAGGTGTGTAACGGCATCCTCTGCGTCCCCGAGATCTCTTCACAGCACTGCAACACTATCCAGATTCATTATAACGAGAGGCTCATAATTAGCCCTAATTACACGGTGCTCGGCGAGCGGAGACAGGGCTGAACAATGGCGGACGCTCGCTGTGATTGTAATGATTAGCGCATCAGGGGATTAAACCTCGGAGCAGCCCTTGGCTTCAGCTGGGTTGAGTTGCAGACCTTCAACGTAAGACAGAAGATGCTTCAGGAGGTGATTACTGTGTAAGAAAAAGTAGTGCAGGCGTATCACCAGGATATTTGGATACTTCTACCATGTTTATTACTGTTCCGCCGTTAGAGACGTTCCTGAAGATGGATTTACAGTCGTTCGCACATGTTTTTGGCTACGGACAAAAAATAATCTAAAAAAAGTCAAAGGTTCTTGAACTGTACGGGTCAGGTTAGGGATCCTTTCCCATTAAATAGAGAGAATAATAAATAATAAACATAAAAATGTAAATTTTCAATATCTGTTGCTGTGTGATTTTGCTCCCACTGTTAACAATGATCACCAGAGACTGTAGACTCTAGAGCAGGGGTGTCAAACTCATTTTCACCGAGGGCCACATTAGCATAATGGCTGTCGTCAAAGGGCCAGATGTAACTTATAAATGTAAACAATGTAATCGAATGTAATGTAAAATAAATGTAACTACTCCTAAATGTTAAATAACTCATAAAAAAATAATATATAAATATTATTTTTTAATATTTATATATTATAACTCATAAATTAAAATATAAATAACTCATTATTTATAACTTATTCAAGTGACACTTCAGTTACATAGAAACAACTGTGTGTTTGTTGTTCTAATATAAATCCTTTTGATTTTTGTCAGCTTATGAAAACCAATTAAAATGAAACTCTCTGTCCATCTATTCTGAGCCTCGCAACCTTCCATCAGAAACCTATGGATGACAGCACAGACACTGCATCTATAGATTGATAGTCTATGGTCATGACTGTAGTGAATGGAGGCGTTCTACCGCCAGCTTTAAAATGTTTGAGCTCAGAAATATTCAGTTTGAACGGTGTGAGGACGGCGAGAGAAAAGAGGAGACCACCGAACACATCCATAAACCAGCTGCTAAACTCTGTGTTTACTGAGAGAAGACAGGGACTGAACCTCGGTCACATGATCTTCTGCTGCGATGCTCAATGTGCTCACGGTGAGGGAGCATCAGATCCTCCGTCTCCATCAGAGGCACCCAAACAGACTCCTGCACAAAGACCTGTGACTCTTCATTGATTCCTCATCAGGACTCTTCTAACGTGAAGGAACTGTTCCATTGTAATGTTTCAGTTCATTTCATTCGTGTTTATTGAGTAAACTCTTGATCAGTGGTTTGTGTGCTGGTGTCCTAAAATTCTATTAAACAAGAACTAAAATTAAATAAAAGGTAAATGAATATAGGAAACATTCCTGCACTTAAAATTGAGGTAGTAAATAACTACAGCAAATAATACACCGTACCGTCGTCCAGATTCTGATACGAGAAGGTTCAATATTTACCTCGTGTTTGCAATATTTCACTCAAAGAATAAACAGTATTCTTAATTTCTTTTAGTGAGAAACCAGAGGGGGAACAGCAACATCCTCCAGTTTTCCTGGGGCTCAGTCGATAGAGCATCATGCAAAGATCAGGGGTTCGAACCCAGGGTAAGCTACAAATGACTAAATGTGTTGAATCCTTAAAATGTAAGTCACTTTAGATAAAAGCATCTGTAAGAAAGAAAGAAAGAGAGCGAGAGAAAGAAAGACATATTGCTGAATCATCATGATGATTATTTAGCATTTTCATCAGAGAGGTAATATCTGTGTGTCGCGAGGCACTTTCAATCCAGCATCGAGGATTCACAACAACTCTGACCTTTAGCAAACACATGGAATCAAAGAGAAAAGGTCATTCGCGGAGGAGAAAACACCAGCAAACTACAACCTTTCAAGTCGTTTCATTCGTGATGTAACTCCAGATTGTGATCACTGTTTCTGGACACGCGCACACACACACACACACACGCACACACGCACACACACACACACACACACACACACACACACACGCGCGCGCCTGTACTCTCACTAATTTCACTGGAATAAAGGAAAAGCACAAACGATCCGACACGTCACAGATATCTCAATGAAGCAGCTCCTTCCTCAACATCTCCACACACGGCGCCCTGTGAACGGCACTCGGAGAGAAAATAGGAATTGTGATGTTTGTAATCGCATTAGAGCGGGAACGCACCGGGCTCTTTGGGATTGAATCGAATTAAATACAGATCTCTGCGATTGGATTGCTGCTAAATTAGATTCCTGGATACTAGCAAAAAAAAACAAAAAAAAAAACAAAGGGAGTAATCTCATTCTGTGCTGAAAACACTGAAGGAATCAGAGCATCGTGAGCCTCGTCTCGAGGCATCAGATGAATTAAACACAGGGAAATATCCCGAAGAAGCTGAGGCACGAGATGAAGACACACGGGGCCGAGGGATCGAGACGGAATCAATCCCTGAACTCAGGAGCAGTCTCCTTGAGGAAAAAAAAAAGATGGATTATATATATATATATGTATATGTGTATATGTGCAGGAGCTGGACGCAGCTCAGTGTTAAATCATCACCACTGGTGTCATTGGTGTGGGGTTATCCAAACACTGCCTCGGTGTTAAACGTAACTCTATGTGAGTTGAATAAACAGCTGGTCAAGCTTCAAATCCTCTGAAAGAGTGTAACATTTAACACCGGAACAGTGTCAATATGGGACACACTATTGACAGCCGTAGTGTTGATTTAATACATGTTTGTTTGATGTGTAAAGCTTCAGAATTTTTAAATGTTGTCGTTTTGCTGACTGTAAATAAAACATTTGGTAAAGATTTTTAAGAATGGTATCTATTTATTTATAAATGTACTTGCTTTTTTTCTTTAAATTTTTTTTTTATTTTAGTCCAGTATCCATTCAACAAATAACACGACTTTTTAATATGCAATTTAACAGGAAGAATTTTTTTAATTATTAAAAATGAGAGAAATAAAATTCAAATACGAATGAAAATAAAAAATTATTCAAATAATATGTAAAAGAAAATAAATAAAATGCATTAAAAAAAAGTTTAGTTATGCAGAATATTATCAGTAAAGTAATATAAAATATAATTTAAAAAATAAAAAAAAGTGTTTATTACTGAGTTTTAAAAAAACAACACATGACTATTCTTATAATGCTAAAAAATCTATATATTTTTTAAACTAATCAAAATAACAAAAATTTGTTAAATTATTTTTATATTTTTAATTTATTCAGATATTTCAGCACAATCAAATTAATTATGCAAATGAAGTAATTAAACAAAAAAAGTAAAACAAAGCTAAACACAAAACAAGTAAAATAAACAGTACATTATTCATTCATTTTTAATATCAATTCTTAGTATAATTTATCATTGCTCCGTGAACCAATCTTTGTTTATTACATTTCGTTTTCTGTGACTTCGTTGTAATTTAAAACTAAAAACAGCTTCACAAATGGAACGCTGCTAAAGGACTTTAACAAAACATATAAAAATAATGAAAATCCGACGGCACTTTGAGCAAATAAACAAAGCTGTTTCACACAGAATAAAGCCAGGAAGAGAGTTTAGCTCCTCTCACAGATTTCTGCCGTCTAGTAAAGTTATATAAGCTGCTTTCAGCTCATGACACACTTAAACAAGCAAAGGTTACACAACCTTTCGAGCAGAAACGGAGCCCGAGCTGAGGAATTTACAGGAGCACAAACATGGCGCTCGATTCCTGCCTTTGTTCGCCGGGTGCACATTAAAAGCTGTTTGTGGACTGGAAATAACGTCCAGATGGATGGATGGTATTTCCTCCCCGAACCACAGGAAGCGAGAGGCGGAAGAGGGGAAAATAAAATACTGTATGAAAACATTAACCTGCGATCAGAACGTTCTGCTTCTGGGTTTAGAAGAGCAAGCCGTCCTTCAGTTATCAATACGTCACTTTTTCCTTTCTGTTCAAAATGACTTTAAAAGATCCCGAGATGCTGCTGATCCCGCCCCTTTCTGACACATGGAGGCTGACCACTGCATCCGCAGCAAACAGTCAGCAGTAAACAAAACAAAAAACAAAAAACAGACGATACAAAGTTCCGAACACTAGGGGGCTACACCTCAGCTGGAAGAACCTTATGGAACGGAAATCTGGAGAAGGTTCTGCTGCTGAAGCTCCCAATGATCACAGCGTCCTCCATCCTCCCCCGTCTGAAGTAAACGTCTTAGTCAGGGAGGAGACCTGATGAACCTGATGGTGATGGAGCTCTCTAGAGTGAGGAGACACGCTGAACCATCTCCTCACGAAGCACCGTAGAGGCAGCATCGTGTTGTGGAGATGCTCTTCAGCAGCAAGAACTGGAGACTAGACAGGAATGAGGAACAGAGAAATGCAGAGAGAAGAAAACCTGCTCCACTCATCCTCAGACTGATGAGAAGATTGTGTTTCAGCAGGACAATGGGGCTAAACACAGGAGAACTCTGTGAATGTTCTCGAGCGTCTGCACAGACCAGATCTCCTTCAGCCTGATGGAGCTGGAGAGGAAAACAGATGCTGAGCTTCTGCATCATAGTCCAAAGACTGGAGACGTGATTCCAGAAATTGTAAAAATGTCTTCAAACATTCGACAGCAGCGCCATTCGGTCAGAGAGGGAGCAGAGGAGAGGTGCAGCAGCAGATGTTTCAGCCAGATTCACTCGTTCGTTTTTACTAATGGATTTGATACAGAGAGAGAGAGAGAGAGAGAGATACAGAGAGAGAGAGAGAGAGAGAGAGAGAGAGATACAGAGAGAGAGAGAGAGATACAGAAAGAGAGAGATACAGAGAGAGAGAGAGAGGGAGAGAGATACACAGAGAGAGAGAGGGAGAGAGAGAGAGAGAGAGAGAGAGAGACAGAGAGAGAGAGAGGGAGAGAGAGAGAATAGAGAGAGGGGAGAGAGGGAGATACAGAGAGAGAGAGAGACACACAGAGAGAGAGAGAGAGAAAGAGAGATACACAGAGAGAGAGAGAGAGAGAGAGAGGGAGAGAGAGAGAGAGAGAGAATAGAGAGAGGGAGATACAGAGAGAGAGAGACACACACACACACACACACACAGAGAGAGAGAGAGAGAGAGATACAGAGAGAGAGAGAGAGAGGGAGAGGGAGATACAGAGAGAGAGAGAGGGGGGGACAGAAAGGGAGGGAGAGAGAGAATGGAGAGGGGGAAAGAAAATAGAGAGAGAGAGCGAGAGAGAGAAGAGGGGGGGAGAGGGGGACAGAAAGGGAGAGAGAGAGAATAGAGAGAGAGAGAGAATAGAGAGAGAGAGAGAGAGAGAGAGAGAGAGCTTTCAGCAGCTCATTAATGTTTGAAGGATAACAAGCTTTCTTTATCACAAGAGCGTTTCTCTCGTGCTTCTCTGAGCTCTTGAGTTTCAGCAGCGTTTCCCTTTTATCTTTAATCATTATGTAACGCCGTCGCTCTACCTGTCTGTCTCTTTATCCCCCATCTCTCCCAGTCTGTCTGTCGTTCTATCTCTGTCTCTCTCTCTCTCGTTTTTCTTTATCCCCAATCTCTGTTAAAATGTACAAATATATTTATTTTATTATATTTCATAAGCTTATATCGTTTAATATATTATTTGCACCATTTAATTATTTAGATATAAATTCTTTTATTTATACCTGAAATATTTTTGGTGTTCTAGAAAGGAAAGTCACAGGTCTGATTTAAAAAGTAAGAGGTGAAAGATAAATCAAACGACACAGGAGCGCTGTCTGGGAGCAGCTCCACAGGTCTCTACAGATCCATGGATCGTGGGAGTTTGGAGCGTTTCTGGTTGAATTTGTTTGCGAGATGTTACAACAGTCTCCAGAACTGCTGTTTGGATGAAACCTCCCACCTTCAGGGCTCTTTAGCTTGTGGAGCTCCAAAGGCGCTCCATGACTTTCTCTCCTTTACTCCTCAGGGCAGCCATTGATGCTGAGGTGTTCTTCACAGACGGAGCACTGTTCTGCATGAAGATGCTTTTATTACAGGAAGCAGGAAGTGCGCATACTCCGCAGAGGTCACCTTTACCTCTTCAGGGATCCTAAAGTGGCCACCAACCATCCCAAATCCACCGACCACCCACTGCTCCACCCAGCATCCATCAGTGATCAGCATCCATCAGTGATCAGCATTCATCAGTGATCAGCATCCATCAGTGATCAGCATCCATCAGTGATCAGCATCCATCAGTGATCAGCATCCATCAGTGATCAGCATTCATCAGTGATCAGCATTCATCAGTGATCAGCATTCATCAGTGATCAGCATCCATCAGTGATCAGCATCCATCAGTGATCAGCATCCATCAGTGATCAGCATTCATCAGTGATCAGCATTGGTCAGCAGCGGCCGAATGGAAGGTTTCGGCACAGGGTGAGACTCTGGAGGAGCTTCAGATATCTGTGTGCTAGCATGTACTGTTAGCATGCTAGCAGCTGCTCTCGTGATCTGGAAATCTTCCTCAGTGTGAACTCATCTGTGCTCTGAATCAACTGACTTTGAGAAATATCTAAAGTTTTCCAGACTCGTCCGGGCGTTTCACACTTTTCAGCAGCAGAGAGATGAACATTTTTCTCGATGATTTCAGTGATCAAAAGAGTTCTGAGACGCAACGATACCGATGGGTTGAACTGAAAAATGACATATTTGTGGCACAGGAATTGCATTTGCGTAATACTTTGGAGGGTGTTAGTGGTATGCAAATCAGAATGAATAGATACATGTGATAGAAATGAGTGGAAGAGCTCTATGTGGCAGATCTACGTGGTTTTCCAGTGGAAAAACAGAGTGCAGATCCGCCGCTGAGATTCGTTACCGCGAGTCTCGTCTTATATAAAGCACTCTGGACTCGGTGAGATCTCAGCCGGGCCGTGCTGCAGCAGCTCCTCTAATGTGCACAGGTGCTGCTTAATTCAATTGGAAAACGTTGCCATGGTTTTACATTAATATGTTTCCATGTTGCCGGGTGCATCTGTTGTCATGGAGATGATGGGACGTATTTAAGATGAAACCTCAGCTTTGGGGGAAAAGAACGAGAGCGGTCTGCGTGTGTTCATCTCATTAGATCTGGATTTGTTTTGTGACGGCTGAAAGAAGCTAAAAACACACGAGGCTCGTTGTGTTTCATTACACCGAAGCTTTCAGGCTAATTAATCGCTTTTGCGGAGAGCAGGGATTGCTCACCTCCTCTCTCTCTCTCTCTCTCCCAGAAGAGGATGAACATCGGTGTTTAGCTGAAGGTTTAGCGGCTGGTTTCTGTTTGAAGGGTTCATCTGAGGGGACAGACGCAGGTGATGGAGAGAAGTCTCCGCCCGGGGGCCGGTGCAGGCACATGTTTGACATTAGGAGCGACAAAAACTTTAATCATTTACAGATCAATCACAGAGCGCTCGCAGCGAAAGGGAGAGCCGCATCCTTCACTGGAAAGCAATCTGAACCTGGAGGAGAGAGTAGTGCATGCTGGGCCCCCGCCGGGAGCTCGTGTGGTTTCAGATCCAATCATGACTCTGGTAGTTAACGACTTCTTATCAGGAGGGAAACGATATAACAATATAAAGTGATGCTTGTCTAAACTAATTTCAGGAGGCGTGAGCCAATCTTCCTCTGTCTCAGTGGAGTCTCGTTATTTAAAGGGTAGCAACACCCCACAACAGTGATCCCCGACCCCCGCTTCCAGTCCTCACAAGAAATCATTAGTTAATTCCATTTCCTAAAACCCGAGTCTGAACAATCTATCGTTGTGAACACTTCGCTCTGTAATAACTCTTTACAATGTAACCCACGAGCAGAAGAATGAGAGAGAAACGGATCTTCTGGAAGGTTTGAAAAGAAAAAGAAAAGCTTTCAACAAGATTCATCACGGCGCCCGAATGCCCACACACCAATCGCTGTGGCCAGATCGCTGATGAGGCAAACACTTGTCCTCAATTTTGTTTTTAATTGTAGGAAAAAACTCAGGAAATATGAATGATGACACAAAAGCATGTTTTCCACTCACAGTTAGCGTTTGGGTGAAGCCATTTCTCATCAAACTCTGTTTTTAACAACAGAAACTTTCCAAAAGACCCTGATCACAAGTGCTCTTGATATTCTGTATCCGCCCTTTACCATCAACGACAGCCTGGAGTCTCTTTCTTGAGGTAGTTGTGGATGAGGTTCCAGGACCTTCTCTTTGTTCTGGTGGAACCATTGACGAGTGGGCGTGGCCTTGTGTTTTGGATCGCTGTGGTGTTGGAACGTCCAGGAACATCCCATGAGCAGCTTCCGGTTGATGATGTACATTTTCCTCCAGGATTCTTTGAGAACATGCTGCATTCATCTTCCATCGATTCTGACCAAGTCTCATTTGGAGCTCACACATCCCCAGAGCATCAGTGACCCGCCTCCGTGCTTCACAGTGGGGATGGTGCTCTGTTCATCATGGGCCTTGGTGACTGCTCTCCAAATGTAGAGTTTATGGTTGTGGCCAAAAAGTTCAGTGCTCCAAATAAAATAGTTCCAGACGTTCGGAGCGTGTCTCTGAGCTGTTTGGTGGATTGTAAGCGGTGACTTTGTGGTATTTGTGTAGAAACCGCTTTCTTAGTATGGCTTTGTATAACTCCACCATTTTTTTTCAATTGTCTCCGTATTGTTCTCCTCGAAACAGCCACATTTCTTCAGAGAGCCCTGTACTTCAGTTGAAGTTATTTGTGGGTTTTTCATCCTCAAAGTTTTCTGGCGGTTGTGGCAGAAATGTTTGTTGGTTTCACCAGAATCCCTCACTTTCCTCTTCTTCATCAGAGTTTGAACCGATGGGTGATTCCTAGTTCCTAGGAGATTTTTTTTATATCCCTTTTTCCATTATTTTCCTGTAGATCATTCGACGCCTTTTTTGTTTTCCCCATTGCTCAGAGTTCAGAAATGTCTGCGGAAATGTGAGAAATCACTGGATGAGAGAGGCGAGGGTCTATCAGGTCGAGGTGAGGATGGTAACTAAGTTTCTGTTTCCACAATGATAAAAAAAAAGAGGAAACAGCGATTTGACAATCAATGCTTCTGTGTTATTATTCATATTTTCAGAAAATTTTGAGCTAATTTTTAGGAACTCTGCTTTTAATTTCATCGTAATTTTATCCCCAGCTGTCTCTCTGTGCATGGGCCTTAGAGCGAAACACCTTTAACCTTTAATTTCAACCTTCCTTACACAAAACCGAAAGGGGGTCAAATACTTCCCTTCACTGTAGAGCAAATAATGAGGAAATGCATCTCTATGTGCAAAGATTCATCCTCCACAGACTCTAATAAACCTGACGTGACATGCTCTCTCTCTCTCTCTCTCTCTCTCTCT